>CAEGAD010053476.1:0-24690 GCA_903067055.1 Poeciliopsis paucimaculata
ATCTCAACCATCGCCCAAACCCCAAAAACGGAAAACCCCCCTTGGGCCTTTTAAATCTGAGGTTGTTTTTTTTTTTTTCCCCCCCCCCCCCCCCCCGGTTTATTTCTGCGCCTTTTTTCTCAGCCGTTTTACGCGCACGTGGACGGCGTGAAAGAAATGAAGTGCACGTGTTTGGCTTGGTTGCTGTTTGCCGTCTGTTTGCTTCTTTAACAGATTGAAACGGATTTAAACTCGGGGATCGAAAAAAGTTCATTTTCCCGCGACACTGAAATAACTTTATAGAGGCTATATATTTATTTTCACTAACAAAATCACACATTTTATTTGTGATTGTCTATATGTGATATGCATACATATATATATAATATTCTGTTGAATGTATAAATACATTAATAATAGTAATAGTAGTAATAATACATTATATTTTTATGTATTTATTATGTTGTTTTTTTTTTAATAGATACATTTTATTTGTGATTGTCTCTATTACTTAGAAAGAAAGAAAGAAAGAGAAATTAAGACACCTGTCAAACGCCATGCAGAAAGTAGATATATATTTCCATTTCTGCTTTTCTGATCTTATCATTATTCGGTTTGTCTTTGTCTGTACGCGAGGCTTTGATCTGGCGTAAAAGTCACAGAAATATGTGGCACGAAGTGGGCTTTGGTCGCGGTGGAGAGGGGGAACTGCTTCCCTCGCTGTGGGGCAAAAACACTCTCGTTCCTTTCATCAATTAGGAAAAAAAAAAAACTCCCAGCTCGATCCGGGCCCCAGGTTCGGTTTTCATTTAGAGGGTGCTTAAAAAAAACAACAACCTCAAAACATTCATTTTAAACAGACGTTTCATCAACTTCAGTGTTAGGCGTCAATATTTCACCAGTGACGTGAAAAGCCAGTCATGTTTGCTTTTCAAGAAACGGGGCTAACTGGGGACAAGACATGAAGGAAAGGATCAGTTTCCTTCGCTTGAAGCGCCAACTTTGACTTGATTACATCCCAGCAACGAGACTGACTAGTTTTACGCTGCAAGCTCTGGTTCCACTTCTTCTTCTTCTTCTCTTTTTTTTTGTTTTGTTTCCTTTTTTTCGTAGAATTATGAACAATCAGAGCCTGATTAGGAGACAGCAGGAAACAGCAGCTCCAGGAGCTCACGCCTTTGCCAAACCATAAACAGCTGGGAGTTATTAATAAATAATACAAACCGGTTGCGCATGAGCGATGCTGACTGGATGGTGATTCCCAGCGAAAGGCTTCGCGTTAAGGTTTTAAACAGCGACAAACCGCGTGGAGGGATCAATTAAAATGCTTTAAAAAAAAAAAAAGAAAAAAAAAAAAAAAAAAACTGGCATTCGTTTGTGATGAATATAATATTTAACATTTTTGTTTCCAAACTAGCAGACTGAGCCTAAACTCCTGAAACTCTTAAAGAAAAAAAAAGTGGAATGTAAATACAAGGGGAGAAAAAAAAAAAAGTGCATTAAGATTATTTTTGGCCCAGAGGGCTTTCCGTCAAGACAAGAAGTTGGACAGATGAATCAGCGTCAGGGTCTTAGATCTTCATGTCCACTTAATCCGTCTGTTTACATAAAACCAACGAAGAAGAAAACAGCGGCATGCAAATGAGTAAGCAACTAAATTAATAGCAAAAACTGAATTTTTTGCTGGTCCATCCAGAACATTTTTTTTAAAATTTCTATATTTCAATGTGCGTTATAAAACATAAAGTTTCAATAATAAAAAAATAAGTAAATAACAGCAACAGCAATAATAATATAAATTATTCTTTATAAAACAGTGATGATAGTTATTCTTACTGCTTTGTTATTATTATATTATTATTTATTTTATTGATAAGACTTAAGTTAAAAATAAGCTTATTTAATGACAAAAATATTTAAAAGATTATAGCAGACTCTCAATCATTAAAGATAAAAATTACATATATATATATATATATATGTGTGGCTCAGCGCAGTCCATCTCGCATTGAACCTGAAGATGCCTCTGACTGAAGACTGCTGCTGGATGACAGTGTCATGGCTGCCAAGACGTCCTAACAGCTCGATTTAAGGGCAGCAGATAGCAACATGTCTTGAAGACACCATCAGTTTTTGTCAAGCACTGCTAATCCACCTCATTTGCTGTCGCCTCTCCTCTTTAAATCTCTCTTTGGCCATATGGTTAGCATTAAACATGTCATGCTAGGAGTAAATATGTTCACTTTGTAAAGCCTAAAGAATGTTAAAGAAATGTCCTTTCCTAGAGCAACACTTTATAAGCAGCTTGAAATAGTTCAGCAAAAGTGCTAATGCTAACTTAGAACTTGCTAGCAAAGCAAGTTGTCGGTGCAGGGAACATCTTATCTTATGGTTGCCAGGAAAATATGTCACATACCACTTTGTTTGAAGAGATTTAAAACTTCAGTATTTCACCTATGTCTCATTATACCATACCTAGCTTACTAGAGGTGCTAATGCTGACGTCATTGCTGCAAGGAAGATGCTAGAGTAAGTTGTTGCCATTGAAAAGCACAGCCTCCTCATTACTTGTCAAGTGAATTCTTTATTTGGGGAAAATGAACCAGATTAGCAAAATTATCCTAATATTAATTACTGACTTACTTACTTAATTAATTGAAATGAATAAAAATGGCTTTTAAGAATTACACTTTTGTGACACGGAAGTGCGGATAAAATCCGCGTAAGTGAAATTGTTACACCGACTTTACTGGCGACACTTTGTATCAGAGTAAGTCTTAACTAATTCCTTTCCTTTTTGTTCCAGCACCGACTGTGCGTACTTGTTATCTGAAACTTTAATATCCCGGAAATTAAAAGGCTTTGAACACGTCGTGCTTTTTTTTTTTTTTTTTTATAGGATATGTATAGTTTAAAGATCCGCTGTAAAAATAAAAAAAAGAGGAAAAAAAAAAGAAAAAAACGTTTTTATCACAAGCGGACAAGTGTCACCAGGTGTTTGTTGACACACGACAGTGCTCGCTTTTCGGTGATTTGTCGGGGCCACGTTTCCAGTTCCTGAACACATGGAAGAGCAGAAAACATCACTTGACTTTTCCTTTTTTCTTTTTTTTTTATTCCAATCGGGGGAAAAAACGACTATGTGGAGGTGGAGGTTAAAACAACTCGTAAAGGGAGCGTTTTGGTAGTGCGCACAGCCGCAGCAGCTCCTACAGGAGCTCCTCTTTGCGCGCAGGGGTGATGCTGTATAGGATGAAGGCTTTTGACAAATACGGAGGGAAATTCCGGTTTTCCCCTGGCGGGTGCCCGCTAACAGAAGCGATCCGCTTCACTTAAAAAAAAAAAAAAAAAAAAAAAGAAAGAAAGAAAAGAAGTAGAAACATTCCCATGATTTGTATCGGTGAAATGATCCGGTTCGCGCGGATGACCCCCCGGGGCCATCTGATAGCGTTTGCGCCGCTGCCCAGATAAGGCGCGTTTGGGAAATGTTTGTTTCCATGTTTCAGTCAGAGTAAAATGGCAGCGTATGCGCTTATCGTGGAAAAACCACAATGAATGGCCATTAGGAGTACAAAGCGCTCCAAATGGTGCGCGTTCGGGGGAATATTTTAGTGTCATATCCAAATTGCAGCAGGAGTATAAACCAATTTTCTCCGCGCAGGAATAAACACAGGCCCCCGAGTTGAACCACAGAGATCAAGCTCGAGGAGGATCACACGGAGCGTTTCCCCAAACTGCAGCGCAGACTTCGGCGGCAATTAGGAGCATTTTGCTGTGAATGGTGAAGGAAATGGTTTCCCTCGCTGCTAAATGTCACCAGGAGCGCGCCCGGGGCGTCAAGTGACCGCTTTTGTTTTTGTTTTGTTTGTTAAAATCCCATTTAGCTTCCAGAATTGGGGGAGATTGGGGGGAGTTATCACAGGATGTGCCGGCATTTCTTCAAACCGTGCAGTGTTATTTTAATTCAATTAACCAATAACATGTCGTTGATGAGGAAAGAAAAAAAAGTTTTTTGTTTTTTTTTAAATTTTATTTTCATGTACCTTATATATGACCGTGCTATCACAGTTGGGATTTATTATATACACTGAACAACTCATTACACATTCATTTAAACTACATAATCTACAAAAGGCACATGTATTTATTTATTTATTTATATTCACATAGAAAAAAAAAATTGATGTATGGAGATACATTTATATTTTTATTTAAACCTATTTAATTGTTGAATTTTTATTTATGTATTTGGGCGTTATTAGTTAACGTAACATTGCTTATCTATTTACTTTTATTTCATTCATTTACAGTTATTATTATTTATCTATTTATGACTATTTCTGCGTTTCATTTTATTTTTTTATTTTTTTTACATTTTTTCAAAAGATGTCAACCAGTAGAGGCTTGGTACACTTTCTCCTTTCAATCTTTCTGTTTGGACAACTCTGACCTGAAAACAAGCAAAAACCAGCGAGGACCCGACCCTTGAAACTTAAGGATGACTTTTTAAAAATTTTTTTTTAAATAATTAGAATTTCCAAAAGTTTCCTCCACTTTGCTGCGCTAATGCAGCCTCAGCGTTTTGGTGCGTTTGCGTCCGGCGGCTCAGTGCAGGAATTCCCTCAGGTCAGAAAGAAAAAGCTGTGTTTTGAGGACCTTCTTAGCAGCCTTCACTTCACTGCCCTTTGACCCCTGCCAGCCCTCCTTACTGAAAGAGCATAATCCACCTAACATGGATTTAAACAAACAGTGTAATCCATAACACTCTGCTGTGGCACGCCGTCTCCTTCGGACATGCTGGCGCTGCGTTCACGGCTGCGGTCATGGTTCTTTGAAAGCACCGTGTTTACTCGGATGACTTGAACGCAGCTGTCTCTGCCCGTGTTATGCAGCTTTTCTAAGTGGAGTGCAGTAACAAGAAAAAGAAGAAAGAAAGGGACAGCATTCCCAGCTCCCTGGTTGTGTTCTGCTTGTGTCTGTACAGCTGTGTTTGTGGCCCTCGAACCTCTGCCCTCGACCGCCTCCCCGCAGCTTTAAACCTCCGCCTCCCTCCCCACCTCCTTTCCTTCAAAAAAAAAAAAAAGAAAGGAGAAAAAAAGTTCATCAATATTTTGTCTGACCTTTGACTTGACCCACACAATTAAACAATGGGATTTCGGGTACACTAAATGGCCTGGTTTTACTACAGAGGGCAGACTAACGAGAGCACGTCACCTTTAGTTTCTGGCTGAGTCCAGAGAGCAGCGGAGCGGAAAAACAACCTGACGTTCCGTTAAGTTCGCCTCACGCAAACTTTTGAGGGCTGAAGGCAGGCCTTTCTAGTGTCATTTACCTTCCCTCTGATAACCCGGACTCTCCACCTTCGTCCTTTCCGCTTCATTACTCACCACTCTGCGTTTTCGCTTTTTTCCAAAAAAGCAAGAGCTGTAATTCCTCCCCCTGTTCTGGTTAGTTTAAGAATACATGTGTGTGTGTTAGACAGAGAGAACGAGAGAGAGAGAGAAACAGGACTGCTGTTTGTAAGTTGTGTTTTAGTGGACGGCCCCTCAGTTGGACTTTTTTCCGGCTCTCAGAGAAATACCCACTGACATATTTTTTATTAAAAAGGCTCAAGCTTGGCTTTCATATAAAAGACAAATGAACAGTAAAATAAAATTACTCTGTAACTCCTACTGCTTGTCCAACCATGACATATCGTCACCTCCCTGCCCTAGAAATCGTTCCTTTCTTTTTTTCTTCTTCTTTTTTTAGGGCCAAAATGAATGTTTTCTTTGTTTTTACCAAAATCAACTTTGGCAGAAAAAAACCCCAACAACTTAATTCATTAGTTTTCTGATACAAGGTCTAGAGTTCTAGAGTTTCTATATTTTACTGTTCAAACTTAGACCGTCACCCTCAACATGCTTCCATGTTCATCCATATGACAGACATTTATTTGTATTTGTCTTATTTGTATCATCTACGTTTGGAAATTTGTGTGCCATGCACCTAATATTAAGAGTATTACATCAATAAATTATTAAAATTAGATGACGACATCCACACATCCATTCAAATAACTTTGTTTTTTGAGATCCCGGCGTCTCGTACGATGAGCACCGGAGGTCTCTCTGCATGAATTTCCCATGTTTTTCCCACAAGGGTTCTCTCTGGGTACTCCGGTTTCCTCCCACTGTCTCTCACCCACTGTCCACTAGAGAAAGGCACCGCCCCCCGTTGTGTCCAATAGATGGGTAGAGACAGAAAATATGGACGAATTCTGTTGTGCCCTCAAGACATTGGCTGAAAGAACGGAAGGTGGTCGGATAGAATGCTACTTTTATTGAAAGACCACTGATATGTTACTCATAAATTTGTAAGCGAAACCTCGTTGACAGTTCTTCCTTTCTTGGAGGCCCTCTGCTGGCGTTTGAGCTTTCAGCAGCTGCTTGGTTCGCTATTGCTTTAGGCCAGCTATAAATGTTTATTACCCTCCATTTGCATTTGTTACAACCGAAACAGTAAATCTTTGTGTTGTGTAACTTCAATCCAACCTTTTTTTTTTAATCCCTCGCATTTCATTTCTTCAAGTTTAAAGACGCTCTTGAATGAAATTCCTTTCCCAATTAAACATCGAACGTTTAGAAAATCCTCCTCAAACTAAGTCCGCGTATCCAAAAATAACATCGGCTTTGAAAAATCCCACATGGCTCTGAACTGGGATTAAAAGTGAAGCAAGAATTTACACTGCATCCTGAATTAACTCGTGGATGGAATCGCCAGGCTGCCATTTTTTTAAGGCATTTTTGTTCCATATGATTTGTTACTTGTTTAAAACCTCTGAGTTTTAAATCTACAAGCTTTTCGGCTAAATTCGTGTATAAATCACCAGTTCGCAACAAATGCCACCTCAAAGCACTTTAGAAGACAAATAGATCTGGAAATAACTTGTTTCCGATTTAACTACTATGTTTCCTACTTCACTGAAAGTTTCAGGTTTCTGCAGCCAACTTTTAAAAAATGAACAATTTTAAACTCAGACATTCACTTGGAAATGATAGTAAGAAAACAGGTCTTAAACCGTATTTCAACATAGCGCATTGGATTGAAAATTCACCAATACATTTCAAGCATAGTTTGTCTCTAATCATCATGATTATACGTCCGTACTTCATAAACCAGAGAGGGTTTACAGAAAACCTGAAAACTTGTACTCCAACAACAAATAGAAATAACACACACCCTTAAGGGACTCCGCAGAACAGATTAATATTGGATAAAAGAGGCATTGAAAAAAAGACTCTTTTTTTTATGCACATTTATGATCATTCATCACTAATCTGAGAGAACTACAAATGAAGAATAGCATTGCGTAGACAAAGCCAGTTTATTCTTTGCATCTGACAGCAAAACGCTTAAATCTCCATTCTTCATGCTGTCATGTTACTAAAATAGTGACCTAGGTCATTTATTTATTTATTGGCAAAAATAAATGACATTGGTCAATGTTTTAAGAAGGTAACATTATGGGAGTTTTTTAATTATACCCCAACTGTGTTTCCGAAGTTTCAGTCATATCCTAAATGGACTACTTTATTTTACTTTTTAAGGGTAGACTATTGAGGTAAAAACTTTCTAATGTTTTGTAGTTTTAGCATCATAATACATATTAAAACTTAATAAATATATGTAAAATTTGCCCCATTCAAGCTCATTGTTAAGGTCCTTTAAAAACAACCAGAGGTTGCATGTGATTTCCACCTAAATGACTTACCAACGTAATCATCTGCATATTTATTTATCACACTGGTCCTAAATCCATCACTGCCACAATTCTAATACCATGGCAACCTGTGTGTCACCGAATTTTCCGAATGCAGCAAATATTGATATTCCCAGAATCCCCCTCCCCCTCCCATTAAATAAACACGCATGCACACGCAGTCCGACCTGATGGTGCACATGCGCGTGGCGTCTCCTTCTCGGATCAGTCTTTCGAGGAACCTCCTCTCTCTCTCTGAGAGTCAGACTCGATATCTTTCGCTCTAATAATCTTCCACAAACGCAGCGTGTGGCTTTGGCGTCCCTGGATGCTCCCCGCACGAGATGCCCTTCACACAGGCAAATAAACACTCTACACACACACACATATAGATGTAAATGCATTCTTTACTCCCTCCTCTCAGCTTACCGATGAGGGTTAGTTTCTGCAATTATAACCCAGAAAGAAAAACAAAAAGAGAGAGAGAGAAAGATCCATATGCTTCCTAATTGGCTTGGAGATCCTTTGCTTTATTCACCCGATGATAAAAGGCCGGAAATATCAGTTGAAGTGTTAGCTGAGGGGGGACGTACTGCATGAGAAATGGTGGCGACAAAAGACGGAGAAGAATGGCCGCTGGAGAGGAGGACCAGCTATCTCAAAAAGGCAGAACGAGGAGCGCTGTGGCACATGCGTGGTGTGTGTTTGAAATGAAAATAGACAAAGCACATTATGGGTATTATGTGATTTTGCACTAATGGGATATTAGAGAAGCTGGGTGTCTTGGCAGGGAAAAGAAAGAGAGGAGGGGCCAGAAGGGGAGTGGGGTTATGCCCAGTCTAGCATCCAGAAACCTTAGCTGGCATTCAAGCCAGCTAAGGCTTGAATGCCAGCTAACGGTTTCACCCTCATCACTCCCAACGATCAGGACGTCCTAACACTCGCTTAAATCAGCTGCGATAAACTTCTTGATTGGGAATATGCGTTAAACTTACCGTTTTGTGGTGCTATGTGAAATACGTGAAGGTGTTCAGGGTGTGCAATTTGTTGCTGGTGTGGCACTCGCTGGCATTTAGCCTAAACGCCGAGCTCATTAGCGCTGAATCCGTTCCAGGAGCGTAACACTCAGACCTCAACTCACACACCACACAACTCCGGCTGTGGCTGTCCGCCTTCGCCTCCATGCCAACACGCTAGCTCTACTGGAATGTGATTGATATATGTATTTAGTGTTTGGAAAGCTGTCCAAAAGCAGACTGTTTGCAAAGAGTAAGACGAGAGAATTGGTCTGCCTTTTAATGTTTTCTTCAAAATGACTAAACAAAAGTAGGGGGTTGTTCCATGCAGGGTCTGTGGTCCTTTCCGGTCGAGTCAAGAGGGCCAATGGTTGCTCAGTTCAAACAAACATGCCGTAAAATTTTCTATTATTTCAGAAAAAATAATAGAAAAGTCAGTTGGAAAAGCTCTATGGTTGAGATGCTGTAGTGGGTTTGCATGTTGTGCTGCTGTTGCACTGTAACAGGAACTTCCTCTGTTTCTCCTTATGCTAAGCTTATAATGCGCTGAGCCAAGCTGCAGCGGTGCGCCTCACAGTGAAGCAAGGAAACTTACATTTATTCCCAAATGCTACTTGCACATTGCATATCTGGGTCTGCAATGCATGGGTCGATACCAAACTATGACAATATAATAACCTTAGGTAAAAATATCACGGTTTTCCTCTAAAATGTGTTATTTTCTTTAGTATGTTTTGACACAGTTTGCTTTTTAAATGTTTGCTGAATTATGGGCTGATCTTCACCCTTTGACATGACCTGCTGATACCAGAGTTCTAAAAGAACAATTGGGACAGACATGTGAATTTAGCTGGCATTTTAAATTAACTTATCACCATAATTTATATAGTCATTGTCAAATTTAATGATCTTTGGAAGCTGTTTATTAGACCGTAAATGAGATGCTAAAATTAGATTCCCCTCTAGCGTGTGTGTTCATACTTTTGGCACATAACATGATTTGATGATAACAAAAATGTCATGCTTAAACTATATGAGTGTAGATGTAAATAGTTAACATTTAATAGGACAACTATTAAATGTAACTAGCATAGTTTACATTTAGTAAACTATGCTAGTTTATGCTACTAGATTTATGCTAGTAGCTAGGATAAATCAGCTTGTATATGCGACAACAGTAATTTTTTTAATCACGCAAGTTATCCCGTTGGAAGTTTTTACTGTATTTTGGATTCCAAGACAGTATTTGACGTATATATATAACTCATATGCACACAGAACCGATAGACATCACAAGAAGGAACACATTTTTACAAAATATGAGTTAAGCTAAAGAGCTTCCCAGGTAAAGACACAAAATCACTCGATACTTTTGCCTTTCATTTAAAATTAATCAAATACACAATGTAACTCAAAAACAGCTATGCATACAAGTTATGACCAGCACAATATGCCACAGCGATATTTGTATCACCTATGCTAGACGCTAACAGTCGCTTGTTCTTTTCGAGACAACATAAACTTTACCTTGAATTTGTTTGTTTTAATTTGTTGTCTCCTCTGCCTGCCACTGTCTATAAGCATGTTTTACATGTAGAATGTTTTTCCTCCAAGTTGCCATCAGTCTCCTTACACTAGCCCAAATATTCTCATATAATGGACTTAAGTTGAGCTAGCTCTTTAGCTAGCTCTTTAGCTAAAGAGCTAGCTTTAGCTATGTTTTGGGGACTCTTGAAATCGAGTCTATAGAAGTATTTAACTTTGACAATAAAAATGAGTAGAACCCTAATGGCAGGTTAACGAGTCAATGTAGAAATGTAGCAGAATGACGGTAAAAAAATCTCATGTAAATGAAAACATGTGCAGCTGGACCTAAGGAAAGAGAGATGATTGAGAACTGCAATTGAAAGAGGAAGTAAAAAAAGGTCAAAAAGTGATCTTTATTTTCTTAAGAATCTTTAGCCCTGCTATTAGCCAGTGGTCGTTTCTTAACCTTTTTGGTCCTGAATCAAGGGCCTGCTGAATTGAGTCAGTCCCCCTCCCAAATGGAATTGGACTAAAATTACAGCATGAGGTCATGGCTCCCTGGCAATGAGCTCAACTACTCCAAGAAAAAAAAAAAGGAGGTTAATTAAAGAAAAAAAAATTAAAACCTTTGAAGATCCATGGTTTTGGTACAGAAATAATCATAAGAAATAAAGCATATTATATTTACTGAAGTATGTCAGAGCAACGTTGGAGCCAGAAACCTCAAAGTGGGAGGACTACAGCGAGAGTTTTATGGAAGCGGCCCGTTTCAGCATCTTTGTGATATATTCCCAAGGAACTAAACTTAGCAGGGCTGTAAAACACACATTAGTGCTCACTCGCAACAAAAACATGCTCCTCGAGGGAGAAAGTTTGTGAGATAGGTGGTCCAGTTATGGGATCAGTTTCTTTGTTTCCACAATGGCAGCCTGCAGCCTTCTAATTACCTGATCATACACAAATGATTGCGGTCGTACAGAAATTGCACGTTTGACGGACAGCGGCGAAGGGGGCAGAGGAGGAAAAATCTTCCGTTTTTTTTTTTTTTTTTCTCACATTAGTGGAAGAGCGGCGTATTGTGGTGGGAAAGCTGTTTTTTCCTCTCTGCACCGCATCTGGTTTCCAACATTTTCACAGGAAAGGATTCCTTCGCTTTTGCTTGTGGCTTGTCTGTGTCCAACAGCCTCAGTCTTTGAAATAAATCCGCCGGGACAGCCGGGGTCGGTGCGGCGGAGAGTAGAAATTTACAGTGCCTTTGCAAAACAAAAAAAAAAAAAAGAAAAAGAAAAGAAAAAGTCTTCGAACCCAGCTTTTCCACATGTCATGCCAAAACCACAAACTTCAGTGTATTTAACTGGGATTTTATGTAATTACACAAACTAAAAGCAGTGGATTATGCTTTTAGTGGGAGGAAAATATTGCATTATTTCAAGAAAAATGCAAACAAATATCTGAAAAATGAGAGGGGAATTTGGCTTCAGACCAGCCCCCCCACTCACCTCCCACTATGACATAAACTTGTACAACTCATCTTTTATTAAAGTATCAATAATAATAAATATACATATATGTGAATAAATTGCTGCCTACAGGGCAATTAAAAAAGAAAGGAACAAAAAACAGGGCAATATTTCATCATTTAATATATATGTGAGCCTCTAGAACCGCCTATTGGCTGCATGTCTGAGGCATTTTGTTAGCATGTTTTCCTTCATTGTTATAGTTTGATAGGAAGCCTGATCCAAACTGGCTTACCCACATTAATAAAATGGTGAAATAATATTGACACTGTATTTATAAACGATATCAACGTTTTTCCTACACAATCCTAACAAACGTTTTTAGTGTTGAAAAAATAAACAATTTCTCTTCACAATATTTATTGATTTATTTATTAATCTATTCTAATCTATAGTTGATACATACTATTCGTATGGTTTGTTCTTTACATTGGCATTTATATTATTTTTCGGTCTCAGGAAATGATTGAGGGATGAAGAGACTGATCTCTGGTTCTTTAGGTTCTGACGGGTCTGCGGTTCCTCTCCTGACCCATTCTGTCTGGTATCAACAACCCACTGTGCGCCCTGAATACCGCCGGCACATTTTTTTAATGTCCCTATTAAACGTCACGGTGATTGTTTAGCCTGTCTTCCCTCTACCGTCTGTATTTCTGCCAGAGGTTTTGCTTCTAAGGACGGCGTAGTATCGGGCGGACATTTTAAAAAGACGCGGGTTGATAGCGGCTCACTGCGGCTGCGCAGTGTCTGTCTCTCTAGGCAACCACGACAACAGCGTCAATTAGTGGGGAGGGGAAGGGGGACCCATTTAGGTCCCGTAACGACAATTTAGCTGACCTTAATATTTCCCGTGTTTTGTTTTGGTCATTAATATTTACACTTATTGTTGAGTTGTGTGTGATAGGTGTGTCTATCGGACATTTATAGCAATACGGAATAAATCATGTCTCGTACTGGCTCAATACGGGGCGGAGACAATAGCAACCACCTGTTATTTTAGCCTAGCTTAAGGCTAACCTGAATATTTACAACTCTCTTGTTGATACACTGACTTTACTTACCTTCTGTCTTTCAACCAATTTGAAAACTTTTTCTTCGTCTCGCCAACATCTTTATCCCTCCGCCACTTCTGTTTTCTGTTTTGTGCCCCGGAGTTTTTTGGGGTTTTTTTTTTCTGCCGCGCCATCTTTAGCTCCCAGTTGTCGAGTTCATTAGTACAATTCAAATTTAAAAGAAAAAATGGCGCCTCAGCGCGTTCTGGGTGCCCAAGCTACCTGTATGGGAGGAGAGAGGAGCTGGTTGTTGCCTAATCAGGGCTGTTCCTCTGTTACTGATCATTTCATACACAAACAGCTGTTAAGTACATAAAATGCTGTCTAGAAAAAAAAAAATTCCCCACATCGTTTTTTGCGCCCCTATGCGTTGCATACAGTGCGTAGCCACTTTCAGACCGTTTTACTTGACACTGGTAAATAAACTCCTGTTTCTGCTTGGATCAACAAAGTCACCAGATTTGGACCACATGGGGAAAAGACATGAACTGTACTGTCATTCAGCTGCACACTTAAAATGTATGCACCGAGACTCTAATAAATAGCATATAATGAATAAAAATGAGCTAAAAAAAATAAAAGTATCAATAGAAATATATACAATGATAAAGATGAGCGGGAGCTTAGCATGTCAGAGGTCACCAAATCATTTTATGTAATGGCATTTACTTTCTTACTTACTTGCAAAAAAAAAAAGAAAAAAAAAAAGCAAAGTTTGATTATGTTACAACTAGTCACAGATTCACTATGCATCATGTCGCTATAATAGAACAATATTAAAAACTTAAAAAGCATTTTAAACAAAACTCTTTGTTGTTTCAGCAATTTTCGACGGATCAAAAATTGATCCGTTTTTTAATTCCACCCGGAATTAAAAAAATGTCACACCGTTCAACAAACATACACTTTAGACGTTAACCTAGGGTCCAAACAAATGGGATTCCATTAGACTGTATGTGAGACCAATGTTTTCTATATGTGTACCTAAAGTTGTTTCTGTTCATATTCGGGTTAGCTGATCGTCAATAATTTCTCCTGCGTCCGTTGACTGGTGCATACTACGATTCGGAAAGAGACTTTTCTGCCCACACACAGTAAACACAAACAAATAAATATATATCCGCTTCAGCTGCAACAACAGAACAACCGTAAAAAGCTTTACAAGAACCGTCTCTCCAGTTCGCCTGCTGCTGTTACCCGGCCACAGTGGTTGGCGCGTCCATTACTCTCTAAGTGGTATTGATGAATGGACGTGATGTCATGGGTTTTATTTTCTTCTTTCTTTCTTTTTTTTTTTTTTTGGGTCCGGCGTGCGTGCTAAAGACCGTTTAACGGGGGGGGGGAAAAAGGGACAACAAACAAAAACAAAAAACAACCAGCTCTCATCGCACAGCCTTAATTAAACTGGCTCCTTCCCACCGTGCATAAAAAACTGCCTTTTAATTGCTTTGATTAAAGTTTCTCAGCTAAACCCCAGAGTACATTTTGTTTCTGGTCACCCAATGAGCGTCTCCAAACTGTCTCGCTGTGGAAGCAACAAAACTCTAAAGCAGTTGGTCAAATTAAAAGTTAGTGCAAGTGTGCAAGCCTCGTACTTCCACCGATGTGTCTCAACTCTCGCAAACCCCCCCCCCAAAAAAAAAACAAACAATTTTCTACTTCATTCAGCCTTTTCGGTGTGTGCTCGATTGTCAATCAGTAAAAACGCAAGCTTGATGAACCGCCGAGGCCCTCGAGAGGACATTCTTCGTGCACCGATTCGGTTTGCCAACTCAGGCGGGTGTTGCAGATGCGCATGTAAAAAAGAAAATGCTAGGGTGGCTCTTTTAAAAAAAGATACAAATGAAAATCTTCTTAAAATGGAAAACGTAAGGTGCAAACGACGCAAAAGACTCCAGCTTCTGCCGTTTAATTTGACAGTAAATTGCACCACAAACATCCAGTGACTTTCACAAAGAAACCAGACTTGGGCGCAACCATTTCAAAAAACTTTGCTAAATAAAGCAAGACTGAGTCATTTGTCAAGAACCGTTTGACACTCCTAATGACAATTGCTTGGGACGACTGCGACTTTTAGTGGGCAGAGTAGTCATCTTGCAATTGGAAGGCTGTAGGTGCAATTTTCAGCGTTGATGTGCCCCTGGGCAAGGCACTTAGGCCTACGTTGCCTTCTAATCTTTGCATAAGTGTATAAAAGTGTGAACATTTATGAGAGGGATTAGGTGAATGTGGCTCTAGTAAAGTGCTTTGAGTGGTCGGTGCGACTAGAAAAGTGCTATAAATTAAGTTCATTTTCCATGTGTGCTTTATTAGGAGATCTGGTTTAAAACCACCATTCATAAAAAAAAAATAAATAAAAAAAAAAAAATACACACACACACCACCACCAAAGAGAGAAAGCGAAACCTGTCTTATAACACAGGAAATAAAACCGGGTGGCTTACAAATAAAATATCCCTACACTTTCCTTCCTTAAAATAAGAAAAATTAAAAAAAATTATTTTTATCATTTCTGTGACGGAGTTTTGTGACCTGACTACAATAATTTTTGTTTAATTATGTGATTAAAGTCCTAATATTAGCAGAAAAATGATGCAGTTTTACCAGGAGAAAATGTCTTAAAACTGCAAGAAAAGACTTTATTTAACGAGAAAAGAAACTTCACAGAGATATAATGTTCAGTTCTTTAACTGAGATTGCAAAATTGTTTCAAAGTTCTCATACTGATAGTAATTTGATGCTTATTGGATTTCTATTGAGTATGAAGTGTTATCTGTACAACATATACCAAAGTTTAACTTCAGAAGATGCTCAGCATTGCAATCAAAATTTTTTGAAATGGTGTTCACATATAATTACCACTTAATATTCTTAATATTGTAACTTTATTTTAGTAATAAATCTTAGCTTGGCCCTAATATTCTGTCATTGAGTTGACCTGAATTAATATATATGTATATTATGTATGTATATATATATATATATATATATATATATATAAACATCTCTAATTTGTGTATATGTAAATACAGTATAAATACCGTATTTACAGTATTTACGTAAAAGTCTGAATTTTACCATACTTATACAATTTTGGCAGTCACAGCTACTGGTATTTTACTGTAAACTGGAGAGTTTTTCTTGTAGTAGTATATAGAAACCCAAAGAGTGCATTGGTGAAAAAAATTTAAGAAATCCTGATTTTTTCTTTTCCCAAAAATTAAATCTCCAAAAAACCAAAACTTCGCTCAAATCGATTTATCGCCCAGCCCTGTGAGTAAGTAGAAGAAAAACTGTGACCTCTAAAAGGTTAACGGTTCAGCAGTTATCAACCATCAATCAAACAGTTGCTCATGCAACGGATTACGCAAATCATCTTGTCGACTGACGGTTCCCTTTTGGCAGGAAGCTGTCTGGAGTTATCACCACCCGTCTCTTTCCTCTTCGCCCCGATTCCCTTTCGTCGAACTTCGCCAGCGTCAGCTGTACAAACAGAACGAGTGAAGATCTCCTCTTCCTCACCCGGTCCTGCTGGGCGAGTGTGTGGGGGGAGCGGGTTCTGTGGGGGTATCCAGATGCCGGGGCAAGAAGGGAGCTTAATAACTTCGAGGTTGACTCGGGTGAGTGCCGCGAGACACGCCTCATCACTTCCATCACTTTGTGCCTCTTACTCTCGGTGTGTTTGTGCAAGGCGGCGCGAGAGAGTGAAAAAGTTTGTTATTATCCGGAGCGTATCTGTTCTTTCACGTTTGCACAGCCAAAAGGTGTCTCTCTGGATCTGGAGTCAGGTGCATTCTTGCACTTCCCCCCCACCCGCCCCCGTTGTTAGCTTTGAGGAAGACAAGCTAGCAAATGAAATGCGATTGAGTGAGAGTGTGAGGAGGATGGTCCCCTTTCTTTCCCTCCTTCCCTCGGCCCTTCAGGCGCCGTAAATTGGCGAGTCGTCTCTGCGGAGCGTCGCAAGCATAAACACACACCCATGAATGGTCTGCATTGAGCCGCCACTGGAAGGGGGAATCCAGGGGTCACCGACGGACCCTACCCTCTTACTGCGTAGAGGTCGCCACAGTCATCGCCCTCATAACAGTGACATGTAGAAAGTTAAAGATGAGAGGGACAAATTCCCCCTTCTTATACTCCCATCAAACCTCCTGCACATCCCCTCTCTGTAAGAGAGAAAAAAAACGATTATTTGTTCAGACTGGGGAAGTCTTCAGCCGTCAGCGACAGAGCTTCAATCTGTGAACCTGCTGAACCGCCAGCAGCTTCGATGTTGAAGACAGAAAACAGCAGATGAAAGTTTTTCCTACAGGTAAATATCCACAGTATAGGCGGAGCAGAAACTGATCAGTTCCTTTCAACAAAAGTGTGACCGGTTGAAGAGCACATCTGAACTCTTAGTCAGCTGTAAACATGGTGGGAAAGTGGGGGAAGATGGGATGGATGCGTTTGACAGCCTTCAGCTTCAAGCTCATTTTGTTTCCGTTCATGTTCCTGGTTTAGCTCGGACGGAGCAGATAGTTTCATTAAGAGCCCACATTTACACAGGAACTCCATTTTTTGGTTATTTTGTTGACACTGGCAAATAGACAGAGACGTTCACAAACTACCTGTTGTTTTACGCTAGTTAAGGTTTGATGCTCAAACCTGACACTCACCGGACCTAACCCTAACATTCTTCAGTAAAATTTCCCAACCAATCATCCACAAGAAAAAAAAGAAAAGGAGGAGAAGAAAAAGAAGTCGACTGACTGACAACAACTTGAACTCCATCCACCCAGGGCGAGTACAACTTGACATGTCCTCATCTTGCTCTCATAATATTTTCAGAGGGTTGTTCCAAACATACGCAGAGCATCACTAAGTGACTCCTTTTGTATGCGTGGGCTACAAAAACAGCCTCTAAATTTGCTTAAAGTTCGCAGTGTTTCTTTAGCTGCGGCTGCTCTCTCAAGCGATACCCCTGGAAGCTCTTCGGTGGCTGTTTGTTTTCCCGATTGGTGAACAGAACAGCTGCTCCTGCAGCCAACTCAAACAATGTGATACAACACATTTGGAACTGCTCGTCAAAACTGGACTCTATGTCGAGCTGGTGCTCTGAAACTAAGATCCGTTGAAATATCACGATTTCACTTGCAACTGTAGGGCCATTTTCAGGCTAAATGCTTGGAAAACGCTGCATTCTGTAAGTCCTGTCGATTTAAACGAAACACTGAGACGATGCGCGGACTGTAAATCAAATAACTCAAACTCTGAAGGCGTCACGCTTCAGCCGTCCGTCCTTTACAAAAGCGACTTTGCGTTCAGGTGAAACGGGAGATTTAGCAGGCCCGGGACCTGCTCTAAGTCGAGCACGAGCACATGTGCAGCGCTGGTCGCGCGGTGCTGCGATGTTGCAGAGCAAACACATAAATATACTCATCTCAGCAATGGGGATTTGTTAGTGGTGGGATATTTCCTTCTCCACCTCAGAGTTTTAAACTTGGCACACTGGAAGTTGCTAACTTAAAATACTGTACACTGAAAATAAAACAGTATGGAAACAGCATGCGAACCTAATTAGACATCTTCAGCTTTTGGTAACTCTGGAGGAACTGCCGTGATTCGCAGCTCAGGAGGGAGAATCTTGTGATAGAAAAAATTATTAGTCTTCATAAAATGTGGCACTAATTAAGTTAGAAGAAAGCCATTGTTGAATGAAAGTCAACAAGAAGTCTGTGTGAAAGCACAGTAAATGTGTTGGAAGATGAGTTAGTTAGATGTGACCAAAATGGATCATTTTCACATTCTAGTAAAGTGATGACTGCATTTTATTTATTTATTTATTTTTTTAAACTGACACCACACGTCACCATTAATCTGCCAAATCCATTATGAAACATTATTTTGTGGAATCATTTTATTCAACAGGGATGATCTTGGGCAGCTCTTAGTAACAGTCACATATCTTAAATTGGAAGCGCAAAGTATTCATCCAGGTTTTAGCATTTCATTTAATCTATTTTAATTTATTATTAACGGAGATCAAAAATATCCAAACTTCTAAATATACTGAACTTCAGATTTGGGCTTTTAATAAACTTGTCAAAATAAAGCGAGAGTGAGACAAATCCTGTTCCTGTTGCTAAAAACAAACAAAGAAATTCTTAAAAAGATGGTCAACCAGATAAACTTATATGTTTTGCTTTTTTTTTTTTTTTTTAAATCTGACAAACCTTCAAGACCCACTTTTGTTTTAAATCTACATTTTTACACATCACTTGTCTAAAGAAGTCTGACTGCTTTGCTTTTTCTCATGAAAATATGGTGTTTAGCTTGTTTATTTACCAAGGAAAAAAAAAAAATCAAGTAGCGAAATTGTTTTTGCAATCAAATTAGAGAGAAAAACACTAACAGCACGTTACACCCAGAGTACTTTCAACTTGATATTTTTGGCTCCCATGCCAAAACGTTTTGAAAATTCCTGCTCTACACCGACAATGAAACGGTTTAGATCAAAGTATATGAATCTGCAAAGATGGTGCAGTCAAAGTTCAGGTGCACATTGATCAAAGAGAGAATGAAAGCAAATTTGGAAAACTGAAAAAGCTGCTCAATCTGACTGAGCTTGAGAATTTATTTATGTACTTATTTATTTGGAAAGAACGGATGAAATTTTCAGCCTCTCTGGTTTGCAAAGCTGGTAAGGATTTGCAGTTACAATGGCATGACCAGCCGGTTCAAGAAGCTATTAACTCAAATCAATCAGGTCAATCAATCAAGTTTATTTGCAACAAGGCGGTTCAAAGTGCTTTACATCATAAAAACACAAACATACGAAATCATAGAAAACACAGTCAGTTGAAACGTTGCATTTTGTCATGTGCCATCGTTTCACATCAAAATGTTGATTAATGTTTTATTTATTCTTTCAAAAGCACCTCTAAACATTTGGGTTTCTAGTCTAGATTTAAAGGAACTCAGTGTTTCGGCTGTTTAGCAGTTTTTTTGGACGTTTGTTCCGTATTTGTGGTGCAAAGAAGCTGAATGCTGCTTCTCCGTGTTTGGTTCTGGTTACGGCGATGCAGAGCAGAACCAGAACCAGAAGACCTGAGTGGTCTGGAAGGTTGATAGAGCAACAGGAGATCTTTAATGTATTGTGGCGCTAAGCTGTTCAGTGACATATAAACTATTTTAAAGTCTATTCTGAGCTGTAGGGATGTGGGGACTTTAGAACTGGGCTGATGTGCTCCATCTTCCTGGTCTTAGTGAGAACGCCGGCTAAAAATAAACGCATGTCACTATTTATTTTATTTGTATTTGTAAAAACCTTAAAAATGATCACTTCCTTATGTCAGCCTGACATTACATCTTTTTTCTAAATATAATATGCTCCACATCCTCACCCCTGTCCTTTTAATCCGCACTGGTTCTGGGCAACAACAGATTTATTTATTTATTTATTTTTTGCTGTTTAGAGATCACTGCATGCATATTGATGACTCTGAATTACCATTACTGGACGGTTGGTAATTAGTTTTGGTGGTTCACATTCAGGAGAGCGTGCGCGCCGACTGTACGTATGGGGGTGTAAAAACCTCTTTCTAGCTTTAACAGGATACAAGAGGGCAAAATGAAGGCGTGAGAGAGGCTCTCTAAACCTTGGAGATAAAACTGCTCTGAGCAGGTCGATACCACGGTAATTCAGTAAACACATAAGTTAAAAAAAACCCCTCTTTGCCGCTCATACGTGTCCATCTTACACCAGCGTCGAGGCCGCATTGAAATCCATCCAGTAAGTTTAGCCTTTGCCAACACTGGAGGTGGGCTACGTCTCAGCAGTTCTTCCAGCCCCCACTGCCCCATGCCGTGCTGTGCATTTGGGTTCGGTTACCTGCCGGTGGCGCAGCAACGGTGGTGTCAAACGGATATCTGTCCAGAGCTGTGGGGGCTCGGCCACCCTGAAGCACAGAGGCGGCCGAAACCGCCCCCAGCTGCAAAGGTATACTTTGATAGAGGCCCCTGAAAGTGTTGTGACAGGGCACAGGAAGTGCCAAATGCTCAGGGAGGAAGTATCAAATGAAGCGGCGTCTTGAGAGCTGCATGTACCAATCGGAGTTTTTAACACTAGTGGAGCCTACAAAAGTTTACATATATATATATATATATATATATATATATATATATATATATATATATATATAAATATTTAATTCCACCCATTGGGATGAGTCAACATTGCTATAGTACATGAGGTGTGTGTTTTCATTCATCTAAAACTGTGCAGGCAAAAGAATAAATGGAAACAGTTTAGTAAAAAGAAAGAAAGAAAGAAAAAGAAAAAAAGCCTCCCGATTCCTCTGAGGTGACAAATAAAAGTGACTGCTCACTGTTTCCCCACTCACAAACCTTCTGAACTCTTCTTTGTCTTGGCATTACCCAGGCATTACTCGCAGTGCCTGGAAAACATATTCTTCAGCTGTTTCACAGTTTGTCACATTACAACCACAAACTTAAATGCATTTTTTATTTTTTATTTTAGATGAATGAGCATAATTGGGAAGTGAATGGAAAATGACACATTTCTCAGTTTATTTTTTTTTGCAAATAGTAAAGGGTGCTGTGGTTGATTATTCATTCCCCTTCGCCCTCATGCCCTAATTAAAGTGCAGTGCAACAATATCAGCGGTAACTATACACAGGACAAGAGGAATGTGTCGACACGGCAACTATTTGTGAGACATGGTTAGTGTTAGGGTTATCATGATTTGGGGGATGTTTTTCCAATAGGCAGGGAAGGTGTGTTGAGTTATAATACAATGCAAATCATACAAAAAAACAACAACATTGAATTGACCCTCATACATTCAGGTATTTGGTGTGTAGACAAGAGAAAATTAATTTAGTAGGAGGTCCCAGTTGAGAGTGTCTGTCAAAGATTTAAATTTTAACTCCACACGGCATTTCCATCCATTATGCTGGATTTTGAGCTATTTTACAAAGAAGAACGGGAACCATTTCGCTCTTTAGGTATGCCAATGTTTCTCAATTATTTTGTGCCAGGACCCCCCTAGGGATCATAATTTATACATCTTGGCTTAACAGGCTCAAAAACGGCGGCCATGTTGAAAAATGGCTGTCAATTCACGTGGCTAATGGGAAAATATGAGCGACATTCAACATGAGGTGTGAGCATGCAAACTTTTATCCCTGTATCCACACCTGAAAGATTCTTTCAGTACTATGTTACACTATTCCACCTGTCAAATATAGTGAAAAATATCAGCCACATCTTTTAAAACGATTTTACAAAGTGGGAAAGACATCAAGGCCTGTAGATAATTTTACTAAGTGCTGCTAATGCTTTTGTAGAAAGGATCCTATCATATAACCGTGAAGCAAAGACAGCATAGTTGCACAATTTCAAGGTTCTGTAAGACGAACACGCCTGTCCCAAAGTTCTCCTCACCCCCCTGCCATGAAGTGTGCTGAAAGGAAATCGGATTCCCCCAACATGTTGCAAGCAACATCGGTTTCATCTTTTATGTGGTGCGCGTTTTGGCAAAAGAAAAAAAAAGTGATTCGGGAACTTGCGCAGGGAGACGTCTGGATCCAATTGTGGGCTGATGCGTCGCTGTGTGAGAGGAGCAACGTCTGTCAAACAGCGAGACGGGATATTTTGGGAGACGTCCAGAAAGCCCGAAAGGGACGCAGCGACACAGATAGAGCAGGGGTGGCTCGAAAACAACCGCTCCAAAGTCTCAGCTTCAGCTTTTGCCCCCGCCTTCCCCACCACCACCGTCCCATTCACAGATCCGAATCATCTGCCACAGACACTTTGTGGTTGAGTCAATGAGGTGGAGAGTTGCAGAGAGAGAGAGAGAGGATGGAAGGAAGGAAAGAAATACACCAACAGAAGGGGAAGGTTTGGGGGAGGATGTTTAGGGAGGGAAAATAAGAAATGAATGGGGCCACATGGGTGGCTTCTAGCCGGGATGTTTTATTTCTTTTGGCTTCTTGAGTGACAGGGCCATCATCGCTGAGGAATCAGTGACATAATGCAGGCGACGTGGACAGAAAGCTTTGAAGCACTTCAGTTCCCCCCTCCTACATGCGAACAGCGTTACATTGCAAGCAATGCAAACATACATAGGCTTTTGGTTCGCCTGCTTTTAATCCACGGTGGATCTGTGTTGAAGTGCCGTATGTCTGACACTTGTCTAGCGTTAAGATGAGAAACACTAGCAGGCCGGAAACATTTTGGTAGTTTTTGGGCAAATGCTGATTTCTGAAAGCCCCAATATAAGTTACTGCACTCTTTCATTTATACCTAAACATAGATACTTTCAGCTTGCAGTGAATACTTAGCAGGTAAATGTTGTCTCAAGTCAACAATCTTAATCTCCTGGCAAGAGATGGCTCGTTTTTGTTCTATTTATTGTTGTACCTTAAGTTTTTTGCAGTCTTTCTTTACAGGATATTTCTTTATTATTTCTTTATTATTATTATTACTATTTTGTCCTCTGGAAAAGCTTCAGTTCATTCTCACGGTGGGCAAAGAATAATCATTTTCTCTTTTTTTTTTAACACAACAAACTAGATACATTTTTTTTTCTTAACTTATTTGTTAGTTGAAACGACTCAACTTGATTCCAGAAGAGGTTCAGCAGGTCTTGGCAAACCCAGGTTTATTTGCTGACTGCATTCAGACAGCCTTATATTCTCCTTCATTGGGAATCTACATTTGGATCAAGCGAGACTGTTGCACCTTTCACAGGCAAAGCGCTTCGGAAAAGCACAGGGAACGTAACATCAAATGAAATCATCAAATGAGCCGGTCCCCGTTTTTCTGGGACCGGCTCTGTTTTAAGCACATATACAAGCCGTGCTGTACTCACCTCTCTCTCTGTGTGCGTGTGTGTGTGTGTGTTTGCTGTGTAGACTTCTGGCAGTCTGTGTTTAGAAGAACTGTTTGGGCTCTGCCTTGCGTCAAAGCCGCGGCTCTGGGTTTGGGTTACCTGCGGGTGTCACGATGATGAACGGGCTGCCGGAGCTTGATGAAGTGTTTATGACCGAGAGGCGTTGTTGCATGTAACTAATCAGGCCTGAGGCCGGCGGGCGACGGCGGGACTCTCCGCCGAGCGGCAACGGTAGAGAGGGGGGGGGGGGGGGGGGGATGCTGGATGACGTTTTGGGACGCAAACAGTCAGCGGATGTTGCGGTGACATCACGCAGCTGCTCGACTCGGAGGGCCCCACCACTGGGGACTTCTTCTCCAGGCAACAGAAGGCTTTTTTTTTTTTTTTTTTTTTTTTAGCTCTATTTATTGTTTTAAACAAAGTAGGAGATGTCGATGTAAACTCTGTGCGCCTTTTAAAGTGGACAGAAAAATAAAATCCATCCGTAACAAATGGCTTGTTTCAGGCCGGGGCCCTGTTATTTTATCATCACATTCTGCACGGGCGTGATGGATCAGCTCCGAGGCTCCGGCTGTTTGCACGAGCGGCCAAGCATCGCCAAAGCAAACACGCACGCGGGGCTTGAAAAAGAAAGTGAAAAATGCGGTGGGAGAGAGGCGGGCCCCGCGTCATTCTGCAGCAGGATCCCCCGGATCTGAGGGTTCACGCCGGGGTGAGACGGGCGAAAAGAGATCGGAGGATAAATAAAAAACACCCCCAGAAAGTCTTGGGCTAAATAAATTACGTGCGAGGACGCGTGAGTTTGCACTTCGCGAAGTGGTGAAAGCTCGAAAGTTTCTCGTCGGCGGCCCCCGTCTGCAGAGAGGTGGCCCCGGTCCAGACTCTTTACTTGGGCCCCCCCCCCCCGGGGGGGGGGGGTGTTGTTTTGTTGTTGTTTGTTTTGGTGGTTGTGGGGGG
>CAEGAD010053483.1:0-116208 GCA_903067055.1 Poeciliopsis paucimaculata
GCCTTCAAATGATTTTAACAGAAGTTTCACATAACTTAGAAGCTGATGTGAAAATAATGTTTGTTTTAGCCACAAAACGATTATGCAGTTCATAATCGTTTCATCGATTCATGGATGAGCTGACGTAAAGACATTTCGCTAGACAATGTCAAACATTGACAAGTTTTAATTATTATTATCAAACACTGTATTTTGAAGCCAAAAATACCTCAGAAATATACAGAGCCAATCATGAGAATCAACTCATTTAAAATTTAAGCTCCGTTTCACACAAACACACAGACCCTAGCATAAATGTTTGGCTAGTAGAAAATTAAGCTAATTTTCTACTAGCATTACCAAGGCACATTAAAACAAACCTTTATCTTGGCTTCTTTCCGAGAGCAATTTTGTTCTTCTTTTTATCCATAAAATAATGATTTGATTTTACTATCAAATATATACTATTGCAAAAACAAATTAGTTTGTTGTGAAGTTGTATGTTTTTGATATTATAATGACATAATTATTACAAAACAAAAAAAATTTGCTCCACCGCAATTGGTGCACTGGGGGCCCTAAGCAGCTGCTTAGTTTGCTTATGCCTTGGGCCGGCCCTGGTTACCAATATGTTTTTGGAGAATATTTCTTGCAGACTCTATACTGGAGCTTGAAATCAAAAGATGGTTCCAGAATTTTAAAAAAAGAAGAAAAAAAAAAACATATCCTGGGAAATATTTTATATTCCAGAACATTCTGAGATGTTCTGGAATGTCACAATTCAGCAGATGTTAAATCAAAGAAAACATGTTATTTTTGTTCCTTTTCAAAGTGAAGCTGTAGCCTCAGCCGTTATGACGTCATACGCTCCAGTTCCGGTAGTTGTGCAGAGCTCCCCCTGCTGCCCGTCAGGCGGAGCTGCAGCTCTCAGGCGCCAGGTTGATGAGAGAGTTGCTGGCCTGAGCCAGCTCAGTGATGGAGACTCTGCCTCTCTGTCTGATGAACTGAGCCACCGAGTCCAGCTCCTCTGGAGTGATGAAGATGAACTTCCCTCTGTCGTCGATCACACCTGCAGCAACATGGACAGCGACTTTAAATGATGTAGATGTGCTATGTTCGGACGAGGAAACTCCTCAAACCGAAATCTACCAGGAGCGGACGGAGCCTTGAACAGGCGCTAACCTGTGAGCGTGCCTTCAGCTAACAGGTCCTGCAGCCTGGCGATCGCATCCTGTGTTCTCATCCCAAAATGAGACGCCAGGTCTTCGAGAAGAACCACTTTAGACGTCTGCAGACACAAACAGATCCCAGTTATCTCAGAAACTAGCAGAGTGTAATATGTAAGCAGAGGCTCAAGCTCACCTGGATGTATTCTATGAAATCCTGCAGCAGGCTGCGGGACTGAGGACACAAAAAGTGGAACAGGTTTAAAACCATCGCTTTGGGAAACGGGACAGAGACGTGGCGGACATCTGACCTGGTCCTCTGACAGTTGCTCCTGCTCTCCCTGGTCCTCAATGATGAACGAGGCTTTGAGCTTCAAGTACTCCTCTTCCTCTCGTCGCTCCTGCTCCTCTTTAGCGCGCCGCTCGTCCTCCTCCTGCAGAACACATCAGCTCAGGCTCCCAGCTCCTCCTGACGCAGCAGGACTCAGCAGCAGAGGAACCAACCTGTTTCTGCTCCAGCTTCCGTTCCCTCTCCTCCTCCTGACGTTTCTCCTGCTCTCGGAGCTCCTGCATCCTCTTCCTCTCCTCCCGCTCCTCCATCTCTGCCTAACATAATGAGAAAAAAAAAATCAAACTGAAATGATGAAATCACCTTTTAATTGATGCTTGCACGTCCAGCATCCAGAATGTCCCGTCACCTCTCTTTGGGCTTTCTTGGCCTGTTTCTCCTCCAACTTCTTTTGCTTCTTAGCTCCGATTTTTGCTGCTGGCTGGGCAGCTTGCACCTCTGCCTCCTCGTCTTCCACAGGCTCCTCTTCTGAAATCCACAGGAGCTTTGTTACACACTCAATAGTTTTCACCAAACGGTCTATGTTTCATGTCAAAGTGTAAGCTGAGGTTTGCACCAAACAAACAGAAATCTGCTGGAGTTTACCCTCCTGTGGTCTCTGAGGCCGCCTGTTGGCCATTACAGCGCCCATGTTCCTCCTCCTGCGGGGCATCCCGGCTCCCCGCTCCTCCGGGGCCCGCAGTGGGGCCGCCGCTGCTCGGACAACATCCCTCCTCTGCTCCTGATCAGCTGAAAACAAACCAACACATCCGGTTCCAGCTCAGACTGCTCACACTATGGATGTATTGCAACAACGACTGGTAGCATAGGTTTATATTATAAGAATTGTAGCTGTTTTAAAACATATGCACACAGAAAAGGATATAAAACAAAACAGATGTCTCAAAGATTGCGTTTATATGGACCTCTTGGGCCGCCATAGTTTGACAGCTGTAAGCTGACGTAGCCGGACAGCAAACAGTAAAACCAGCAGCTTTCATCCCCGCAGCCTTTATAAGTCTCTACATTTACAGCAAACAGAGCTCTGACTCATAAAAGTTCTCCTCTAAAAGTTAAGAACATCTTAAAAGCTAACATAGCTTCTTAGCATTAGCCTCAAGCTAACCTACCGGTCTGTGTTTTCCTCTGCACCTTCAGCGCGAGCACAATGAGGACGAGAAGGACCGCAGCAGCTAGGATATACAGCACTATGTCCATGGTTTAATAAATACTGGTCTTATATAAATAACTATTCATCTCATTACTACCCAGAGGGCGACGGTTCACCAGGACTACTACAAGTGTTTCTTTGGTTTTAGGCGGCTGGATAACAGCGAATCGGAGCGCTTCTGCCACCTGCTGGTACTTCAGATAACTGCTGTGGGCTGGAGCGCATGCTGCGGTCTAAATCTACATTACAGTACAGTGACAGGAAATAAAAGTTGAAACTGAAGGGCTAAAAACAACATTTTCCAAATGTGTGATTGGATTATGTAATCGGTTACTCTTAGGTGTTGAAGAACTGAATGTATCACACACTAGAAGAACTCTGCAAATGTCTGCAATATTTTTTCTTTGTAAAACGTTGTAAAAACAACGTGTAAAGTGTAATGCCAGAACTCATAAGTGACAGAAACACGAGTTAACATTTGTACATTTTAATTAAACTTATTGATGTAAGTGAATTAATTCCACTTTAAACATTTTTTATTAAACAATGCAATAGAAAACTAGCAGATTGCATCATGTTAACTTTGAAGCAAGTGGAAAGAAGAATTCCCATTTAAAGACACTGGATCCCCAGAAGAACTGGGCATAGTGGCAATATTATTTTATTAATACTGCTTAGTGCATTTGCAAATAAGGAAGTGCTAAAAGAGCAGCTGAATGCAACAATGGTTTGCTGGGAACTTCTACTTCTGTTTCCTAGACTCTTTAACCTTCTGGCTGACACGGCAGCATGTGACAGACCTTTGTGTTCAATATCAATTGAGTAGACATATTTTATTGAAATATAACAGTGTCATAACAAACATTCAGAACAGTGCAGGATACTAACATGAACTGAAAGGTCACTGAGAGAGGAAGAGGTCATGACCCCTGCACACAAAAAGCTAGATATACTCTGCATATGCTGTTTTTTTTGGAGACGTCGTCAAAACTGTGTTTGCTCATTACGACCCTGTTACATTTAGAGGAAATGGGGGGAAAGCTCGCAAGCCTGGACTTTACAAAACCAATTCCATTATGAGGAAAGAAATTCCGATGCAACTGGTATCGTCTTTTCTAAAGACGACACACAGACTGTGTACTGGGAAAATATACAAGCTTTTTTATTAGGAGCAATAGAAGTATGAACATTTATGATTTAAGTGCTGGTAGATTGGCGAGTGATTTGTGAGTGAATTAAAACTCATAACACAATCTTTTAGTTCCTGTGCTTTGTAATAAAGTTCAGATTGCTGCAGGCATCAACAGCATCATTTCCGCACTCAAAGGTTTGCAAAAAGCAGGAATTTTTATAGCAATCGTAAAAGGTTCCATTTGTTTCCCATATTACGCCATCATAATTTGTGATAATTATGATGGCCTGTCAGTTCCTCTTTTCTAACGCACTTAGTTGCAGTCAGAATTGACCAATCAGCAGGCAGAGTTGATGCCACAGTTGGTTTAAAGGTGCAGCGACAAGAAAGCAACTTCCAGTCTGAGCACAGAGACAACTATCTCCTCGTCACAGGTAAGAGACTCAAATGTTCTGTTTCTGCTTTTTAACAATTTTCTGTCGTCAGTTTAAACTATGTTGATTTGTTGACATATTTGTCACACGCCAGAGAATCTGTCCTCTTTTGATTTTGTAAATTGTTTGACATATTTCAGAATTAAAACCCAATTTTATTTCTAATATCATACATTTGCTTGATTTCACTTTCCGGTATTGTGACATCTGAGAATTCTCAACTTTACAAAAAGCTATTAAATGACAAAAAGTTTTCCATCTTTTATAATAACATTTTCACGTTATTATAAAGAACACAAAAGATATATTTTGTGTGTTTTCTTGGACTTAGATTTGAATAGAATAGAATAAAATCAAGAGCTTTTGAATGAATATAATTTCTTGATACAGCAATACAGTCAACTTTACTTGTTACATTTTTGTCTCTCAGTCATGTGAAATTATTCAAGGAAATATCACACAAAATTTGGATAACTTATTACTGATTCAGTTTATTAAATTACAGAAACCTGACATATGGCCTGTGTGGTCTAAAAATCCTCTCTGCTTCCACACTTTTGCTGGGGGTAAATTAAAGGTTCTGGTACTCATATGTGCTGAGGAAGAATAGGTTTTTTGGAACCTAACTAATTTTGTTTTCTTTTACAGATAAAATGAGGCGTGCAGTGGGTGTTTTCTTCTTCTTGCTGACTCTCTGTCCAGGTGAGGACACAAACACAGAATCCATGTCTGGAAGCTTTAATCATCTGAAAACTTTTGAACATCCCTAATAACATACAGCTTATAAAAATGAGAGCAGATTTCCACACTTTAGAGACATTGTTTATTGCTAATTCATTTCCATATTTACTGGTATTTCCCAGGAGAGGCCTTGGAATGTAACTACTGTTACTCGTCCAGCAGTTCACTCTGCCAGCCCACCGGCACTCAGACTTGCTCAGGAAGCCAGAATGCATGTGGTGCTGTCATCCTAACCGGCGCCATCAGTGAGAACTCACTAATTAGTTTGAACATTCATTCTGATCATTAGAATATAAACTGGTTTATGTCGTCTCTTAAAATGCAGAACATTGTCATTTCTACTGCTCAGACATGTTTGTTGTTTGGGTTTTCTGATTTCAGGCAGCTCCTTCCGTCAGTGCATGAACATGGCCGTCTGTCAGGGCTTCATCAGCACTCCAGGAGCGTATGCAATATGCTGCAGCACCGACCTCTGCAACTGAGCCTCTTCACAGCAACCTGAAGCCACTGAGTTTCATATTACTGCTGCATTAAAATCAGAAACTACTTCATGTGATTCAAACAGCTCGGCTAACTAACGGCAACTTCGAATCAACGAATCAGTATGGATAATTTGAATCGGATGGCAGCATAGGGTTTCCCAAAGACAAACAAATAAACGTGTATGTGTTTGATCACACTTGTGTACGCGTGTTTCTCATTTATATCTTGACTTTGTTAAGTTGGTTCTTTCCCCAGCATTAGTTCAGTTGCAGTGGATGAGACCTTGCAAGGACAAGTGACTGCAGACAAAAGTGGTTTGTGTTTTTTTTCCGTTCACGTAATTCCACTTACTAACCAATCACATTCTCTCTTAGACAAGGCAGGCGCACGTGGTTGATGCAAGTGCATGTTTAGACAGAGCGAAAGCAAAAGCAATGCATTTGTTACTGAAGACAAGAACATTTAAATCTGAGCATCTGTACAGAAAAGACTTCTCAACCCAGCAGCTTACAGGTAGAAGAGAACTGCCTCCACTGCAAAATCTTTGTGGTTAGAATGTTTTTCTTAATGCAGATTCCCTTGTGAGAGCTCCACAGACAGCGTTTCAGATTGACTTTCCTTGGTTCGCTGGCTTTGTCCTCCATGTTTTTAATGCTATTACTGTTATTGTAGGTAATAGAGGAACATTAATGTGAGATGAGTCACGTGTTAAACTGCACAATACTCACTAATGCTCCGACTGATCTTAAGGTAAACTATGACGTTAAAAGGCTTCAGTGTTAACTTCCTCATGGTCTTGAGTTCCATCTTGTACAGAAACAAATTCGAAAGAGTAACAATATATTGTCCAGTTAAGCTCTGCTGTCTTTGACTTGTGGTTACTGACATGGATTAGACAAGTGTCAGGGTTTTGACAAGCAAGTCCGTCTTCAAGTGGAAAATCTTCAACAGTGAATTCCAAGTCAAGCCTTAAGTTTTTGGGAGACGAGTCTGAGTCGGCTCAGGTTTTTAGAAGGCGCGTCTTAGTCTCTGACGTCTGTTTCTCATCCAGTCAGCTGCCTTCAGTTGCAACATGGCATTTCTGCAGGTTGGGTCTTCAAACCCTTGACTGTTTGTCAATCAGTTGTTGCTGCTGTTTGCCATGAATTTCCGCAAAAACTGGACTAGACTGATCTGCGCAGGTCCAACTGAAGAACACTGCTTACTTTTAGTTTCACTCTCTTATTTTTGCAGACTGACAATGAGGTTTGCAGCGGCTGTTTTCTTTCTCTTGATGACTTTGCACCAAGGTAAGCATGTATAGCTTCCCTGTTTCAACCTAAAGTGAGACCCAGCGGAGACAAAACTTTAACAGAGCCGCCCAGCACTAGGATAATGTCATTGTATGGCCTTTTTCAGTTAAGGTCATTCGGAAATTTTACGACATACCATGAAAGAGTTACATGCATTAAGGACCAACAAGACATAACAATTTTTCTAAGTCACAAAATGATTTCTACTTTCTAAAAGTCAAAGCAATTTCTTCAAAGTCAGAAGTCATAAACAACCTTCTCTATAGAAGTTGCAGCCAATGCTTTACAAAACGCCATAGCTATTAGTTGTAAAATTCATTTTTATGTGTGTCATTTCCAGGAGACACGCTGAGATGTAACTTATGTTTCTCCTGGTCCAGTGAGCTCTGCACCCCCACCAGCATCCAGACTTGTCCAGTGGGACAAGACGCCTGTGGTGCTGTCATCCTTACAGGCCCAGTCCGTGAGTTCTCTATCAAAACTGAAACCTTCCTCTTGCTTAACATTGTCCTTTATTTTATGAGTGACCAAGCCATATTTTATAAAACATATCAAATCTGAAACAATGTGTTTTTAATTCTAGAAAGCTCCTTCCGTCAGTGCATGAACATGGCCGTGTGTCGGGGCTTCATCAGCACACCAGGAGCGTATGCAATATGCTGCAGCACCGACCTCTGCAACTGAGCCTCTTCACAGCAACCTGCAGACTTTTATTATGATCAATTAAATAATTATTTACTCCTGAAATTAAAGTAATCATTTATTCATATTTGTTTTTCTTGATTGAAGTGGACCAAAAACAAGGTGAACCATGATTGCTGTTTGCTGGTCGGTTGGCCACAACTTCATGTTTCTGTGTAATCTGTTCCCTTTCGACAGAGGGCTGCTGTGTCTACACAGATAAACATTAAAGAAAATATATTCTAAATTCTTTTAGTCACTGCTCCAGAATGAGCTTGGAGCAGGGCCGTGCAGAGACCTTTAGAGGGGCAGGGGCTCAAAGTTAAAAAGACTATTATTATTTTTCTAGTTATTTTATGTACTTAACAGCTGTTTATGTATGAGATGATCAATAATGATGGTGAGGGACCAGACAAAGTGCAGTCCGAAGACCCCTATGATGAGAAATAACTTTGAACTTGGTGTTCCCTCGCACGGACGCGGGTAACCGGGGCCCCACTCTGGAGCCAGGCCTGGAGGTGGGGCATGATGGCGAGCGCCTGGTGGCCGGGCTTTTACCCATGGAGCCTGGCCGGGCTCAGCCCGAAGAGGAAACATGGATTCCCTCCTCCCATGGGCCCATCACCTGTGAGAGGGGCCAAAGGGGTCGGGTGCGATGTGAGATGGGTGGCAGCCGAGGGAGCGGGCCCTGGAAGTCTGATTCTCGGTTGCAGAAGCTGGCTCTTGGGACATGGAACGTTCCCTCTCTGGTAGGGAAAGAGTCGGAGCTGCTGTGTGAGGTTGAGAGGTTCCGGCTAGAAATAGTCGTTCTCACCTTGACGCATAGCTCTGGTTCTGGAATCGGTCTCCTTGATAGGGGCTGGATGTACTTCCACTCTGGAATTGCCCACGGTGAGAGGCATCAGGCAGGACTGGGCATACGTGTTGCTCCCCATCTCAGCGCCTATACGTTGGGGTTTACCCCGGTGAATGAGAGGGTAGCATCCCTCTGCCTATGGGCAGAGGGATGGGTTCTGACTGTTGTTTGTGCTTACGGGCCAAACGACAGTTCAGATTACCCACCCTTCTTGGAGTCCATAGAGGGGATACTGGAGAGTGCCCCATCTGGGGACTCCCTGGAGGGGCTTGGTTGGGAGGAATGCTCCCTCCAATCTGAACTTGAGTGGTGTTCTGTTGTTGGACTTCTGTTATGTTCAGGCATAAGGGTGTTCATATGTGCACTTGGCACCAGGACACCCTAGGCCGCAGTTCGATGATCGACTTTGTTATCGTTTTGTCGGATCTGCGGCCGTATGTCTCAGACACTCAGGTGAAAAGAGGTGCGGAGCTGTCTACTGACCACTACCTGGTAGTGAGTTGGCTCTGGTTGTAGGGGAGGATGCTGGTCAGACCTGACATGTTTTGAGAGTCTGCTGGGAACGTCTGGCGGAATCCCCTGCGAGAACGGAGCTTTAACTCCCATCTCCGGCAGAACTTTGAACACACAGGTGGGGGACATTGAGTTCGAGTGGACCATGTTCCGTGCCTCCACTGTCAGGTCTCTCTATGACCGGTGTCGGAATCTGGTCCGCATTGCCAGCTATAAGTCGAGCTCGTTTCCGGTGAGAGTTAGTCTTCGCCAGGGCTGCCTTATGTCACCGATTCTGTTCATTACTTTCATGGACAGAATTTCTAGGCGGAGCGAAGGAGTTGAGGGGATCCGTTTTGGTGGCCTTAGGATCACATCTCTGCTTTTTGCAGATGATGTGGTCCTATTGGCTCCATCAGGACATGATCTACAGCTCTCGCTGGAGCAGTTTGCAGCCGAATGTGAAGCGGCCGGGATGAGGATCCAAATCCAAATCCTTCCAAATCCGAGGCCATGGTCTTGAGCCGGAAAAGGGTAGAGTGCCTTCTCCGGGTCGGGGGGGATGTCCTGCCCCAAGAGGAGGAGTTCAGTATCTCGGGATCTTGTTCACGATTGAGGAGAAGAAGGGAGCGGGAGCTCAAAAGGCGGATTGGCGCAGCGTCTGCCATAAAGCGGGCGCTGTACCGGTCCGTTATGGTGAAGAGAGAGCTGAGTCAAAAAGCGAAGCTCTCAATTTACCGGTCGATCTACGTTCCTACCCTTATCTATGGTCACGAGCTTTGGGTCATGACCCAAAGAACGACTGGCCAAAGTGGGTTTTCTCCGTAGGGTGGCTGGGCTCTCCCTTAGAGATAGGGTGAGAAGCTCAGTCATCCGGGAGGGACTCAGAGTAGAGCCGCTGCTCCTCCACATCAAGAGGAGCAAGTTGAGGCTTGGGCATCTGGTCAGGATGCTTCCTGGACGCCTCCCTGGTGCGGTGTTCCGGGCACATCCTACCGGAACCAGACGTTCTTCACCGGAACGTCTGGTTCTTCTCTTCCGCTCCTCGGGAGATGCATTATGCACCTCAATATCCTCTGACAGGTTTTCCTCTACGAGATGGTCCATATCCATGGATGCAAGGTCACAGATGTTATTTTCAGGGGTAGTGTCTTTGTTCCCATTTCTTTCTTGACGCCTGGCCACTTTCCTTCTTGGAGCTCCTACTTCTTCTCTCCTTTGGAGCTCCGTCTTCAGATTTTCCATCTCCATTCAGATTTTCCATCTCCATTTTGTAATTAACCTCACAGACAGAGTACATTTGTTGGAAGGCATTGAGTTGTTTTTGGAGAGCAGAAAGATCTCCTTCATATCTAGCCTTAAGTTCTTGATAAGAAACTTTGGTCTCCTCCAGTTCACTTTGGAGATGTTGCATTGTCTCTGCAGATTGCTGCTGCAAGACAATGAATCTTGTTCTACTCTCTGACGCAGACTGTTCCTTTCTGATCTGAGTGTGTTGATGAGATGACGGTCATACTTTTCTCTTTCCAAATTCACTTCTTTTTCACAGTTCACCTCATGCTGATGAAGCTCTGCTTTCTTTCTAAGTGCAGAAACATCTGCTTCATACCTCCAGTTTAGTTCTTGGTATGAAACCTTAATTTGCTCCAGCTCCCTCTGCAGGACGTTCCTCCGTTTCGTGCAGGCAGGCGATCTCCTTGGACGTTTATTCTTGGAGATTGTACTTCTCCGCTCTCAGGTTTTCATTGAGATTTTGCTGGTGCCTGATTTTCTCCTCCTAGAACAGCTGCATGTCTACCTGCAGGGTCCGCACACCTGCAGCTTCATATTTTGATTGAAGCTCTTCGTAGCGAGTCTTCACTTGGTCCAGCTCTTGTCGAAGGGCGTCATTTTTTTTTCTTTTTCTGCCCGGATATGTGACATAAATGTTTCCTTGCTGGCAATGTGGGCTGCCTTCAATTGCTCAAATTCCTGCTGCTGCAGCATTTTCTGCTTATTTTTGATATCACTGTGCACCTGGGAAGCGATAACAGCAGGACTGTTATTTCTGAACTGGAAAACTCTTCGGTGGGTGTCTCTTCATTTCCTTGAATGAAGAGACACCCACCCAATACTGGCTTTCGTATTGTCCAGTTCTCTTTGGACGTAGGCTACCCTTTTGGTTCTCCCCGAACCATCTTGCTCTCTGAATTTCGAAAAGAGAGCCAAGTTTCTGGAACTCTCTCTGGATCTCAACGGGAGGTCGATGTTGTCCAGCTCTCCAATCCTATGGCTGGGGTCTCATCGAACCGTTGAAGTGCTGTGGCCTTACATATGACATGCTTGGACAAAGCGATACTTGTTCAAATCAGTCTTGAAAAACAATCTCACCGTTCGACCCTGAAAGCGCTTTGCGTACGTCTGAACTCTTCAGTAGTGTAGCAAAGCAATGACAAGAATGTAGAAGTTTGCTACATTTATACAGTGTTGATGACATCACAAGCATTGCAGTTGGAATGATGATGCGAGTGTTTGAGAACTCTACCACACTGACCAACCAACCTCCTCTTCTCCCCCCATATTGAAATTGGGGAGGGTTAATGGGGGAGGGTTATACAGTGTTAGGGTGGCTCTGATTTATTCTTTCTGCAGACTTTTGTTGTTTTTTGTTGAAGCATTGCATCTTAGGTCAGTTGTTCCGTCTTCTTTTGCTCTTACTTTTTTAGTTTCAGGTGGTCGGATGCGTATCCATGGGAAAGAGGTGTTATTTTTACTACTGGGAGAAGCCAGTCATCATCTCAAAAGCTCAAATAGTGAACGACTATCACCTGTACTGCAACCGCAAACCTCATTAGACGTGAAAAGGAGGCTTTGAGCGGAGAAACTGAGAGTCATTATTAGACTGAGGGCAGCCAGACTAGTTTGTTTTGTTAAATTACTATATTTAGCTAAACATTATTGCTGAGGGGCACAAGCAGGCTGTCTGACATACAGATAAAATTAAAAAAACAAACAAACTCAAAAGGGGCATAGGGGCATTAAGGATAAAAGGGGCAGGGGCTCAAGCCCCTTACACCCCCCCTCTCTGCACGTGCCTGGCTTGTAGCAAACAGTGGACAGGCGAATCCATCATGTTCTTTACTAAGCATCAATTCTTTATGGTAGTCATGCATGTAGTGTCAATGAAGAGGAAAACTCCTCATGTTTTCTAAAGGCATTTCTGTGTTTTTCCTGTTTGTCCTTTGAAACATTATAGCTGTAATTATTTGTTCTAATATACTGATATACTCACTGCTTTCCTTGAGCAGACCTTTCTTTCTCATACATCAGAAAGACGGTGATGAATTCTGTTGCCGATGCACGAATCAGGTTTGAAAGAGTGCAACATTTGACCACAAAATCAGCGTTTTTCCTTTTCGTTTTGGGTCATTGGAAATGCAGCGCACACTTCTGTGACCACAGAAAGCCCTTCAGCATCCTGACCCTGACTGTGCCCCCTCTGTAGCTCCACCCTTTCTGCTGGGCTTTCTGATGCTCAGATCTGCTCACTTCTCCTCAGAGCAGGAAGGAAGATGCAGAGGCTGAGCAGAGGTACCTGGATGAGTTTGGTTCTGTGGATCTTTGTGCTCTGTGGCAGCCGTGTGTGTGCTGGAAAACGGTCCGCTGATGCCGATGAAGGGGACTCTGGGTCAGAGAGTGTTTTCAGGGCAAGGTGTGTGTCCCGCTGCCTCAGCCTGCACGGCGTGGCTGCACCCCTTACTCCCCTGCAGGTAAGGATTAATTATGAGCTGTGTATTCTAATAGTTTTATAGAAACTTGTCATTCTGGCAATATTAAAAAAAAAAAAAAGTAGCTAAAATTTGAAATTGAAAATAAATTGCTCATATTTAAAGTGACTCTACCAATAAATAAAAGAAGTGACATTACAATGATTTAAACCAAACGTAGCTCTAAATCTTGGGTTTATTGACAAAATAACGACCATTGTCTCAAACATATTAAACCCTCTAAATTTTAGGACTGTATTTCATCCAATGGTTCAGTTCCCGCATCTCAACATGCTTCATATTATAGCTACAACTGCAGAGCTGCCAGGTCAGGAGCAGCTGCACTGGAGCATGCAGCGACCCGGTCCTGAAGCTTGGCTCTGTTAGAAGAAGAGCCGTCCCTTCAGTCCTGAAGCCCAGCAGGACATTATTTGACTTGGCTCTCTGTCGCTTTACGCTCTATTTATTTATTGATATGCTGAGCCAGTGTTTAATAGGCTCTTATTCTGGTGCTGTTAGTGCACAGACAGTGGCTAATCCAGCAACATTTATCATTTTGTTCATTTATTAAATGTTCGAGTTATAAAATGACAGGAATTTACCACATTTTTATCTTTAGATTTGAGCTCTGACTCAGGCACCCAAAACGTCTCAACATAGCACCAACTAGGAGCTGGACCAACATATTAAAATCATAAAATGTGCAATAAAAGGCAACCAATAAGGGATTACATTTTATAGGTTGTACTCCAGTTACAGTTTGACCATTTGGAGCCTGTAGAAGAGAGAAAAGAAGAGAAGGATCCAGTGTTCTTTCTGCAAATAAAGAAAAGACACAGTAAAGTAGACCTCGTCCAATTCTTTATTCAGTATTCACAGGTATTTCTGTTGCTAGTGGATTTTTTTTTCAATGATCATAAATCTAAATGCAGCTCCGGGGGCTGAGGTAAGTAGCCACAATGCTGCCTATTGGCTGACTTTTGCAAACCAACCAATTCAAACCGTCATAAAAAGCTGCAAGGATTATTTGGCCACAACTTTAGGATGTACTTTGGGAATCCAGGGCTTAAGTCATTTTAGAACCTTAAGGTGTTACTTTCAGTGAGTGTTTAGGTGCAAAAATATTCATATTTTTTCTCTTTTTTTGCAGTGTATAGACAAGTCAGCATATCACTAAATGCAAGGACATGTTGATGTCACTGCACTCTGACCTCTATATATAAAACATCCAACATCATATTAAATCATACAAGTTATATGCAAAGCAAACGGTACAAGTGCATGTTAAGGTGAAAGCTAACATGTTAGCTACATGACCACTGATCTCTCAGTGAATTCGAATACATTCCACTAAATGATCTATGTACAAGGGTACATTTCACAGTAATAAAATAAAATATAAGCGTTTACAAATGTAATAAATTTTCTAAAGAAAGAATTTTGACCACATGTGATTCTCAAACTGGCTCATATAATTCCTAATTATATGAATTAATACCTTTAACGATCAAAAATGAAGAATTCTGCATCTATTTTGGTCAGAAAAATGGCCAAAATGTCCCAAAAAAAATTGTATTTCCTACAAGTTTTATGTTATACGTTTTAGATTTCAAGTGGCCAAAACGATCACATTATTGTCAGATATCAACTGTTATCATATTGCTTCCCAAGTTAGATCTGCTTACAGCAATTAGCCTCAGGTGGTGAACAGATGTTAGAAAAAAACAGCAGTGATTAGCCTTTTTTAGACAGCATGAAACAATACAGAGTGAACTGTTATTTTAAATTCACAAACTGGAATTCCTCTCATTTCCTAGAAGTTGGGACTGTGAAAAGGTGAAACCACATTTTCCTGCATACTGTCTGTGTACAAAGACCAACTTTTTGTCTTTGTCCTCCATCTTGTTCTCCTCAGGGTAATGGATCACTGGGTTGGTGCCATAGCAACAAACAGTGCTCACAGGTCGGAAACAAGTACAGTACATTTTCAATGTTTACTGCAGTTTGTATTATAGACGTTACAAAAATTGTATCCGGTTCTGATAATGCGTCACCCACCTTGTGAGAGAACAATGTAAAGAATAAATTAAGGTTTTAAAAAATAGCTGCTGCTTCCTCACATTTCTTTACCATATCACAGTGTTCTCTCTTGTCGTGTTTCAGCATAGTGAGATGATATAAGGAGGAAATGAAGCAGAAAACAAAATTAGATTGAAAATGGGACAGAATGTCATTCTGTATTTAGTGGACATGCTTGCAGGGAGATCAGTGAGGAGAAATTGGAGATGGCAGGGTTGCAAAGCGGCTACCGGTCTGCCTTTAGTTTAGTTTAGTTCCTTTATCGTTTATATTTTTGCCCCTTGGGTTTTAAAAAGTTGACTCTGAGAATTTTGGGTCATTACAGACTTGATATGTCAACTTCCAGTGGGAATTGGCGTCTTGAGAATAGAACTGAAGGGAAATGTTCCGTAGTAGCAACTTTTGCAATGCTGAAAGCAACCCCAAAATCAGGGCTCTCCAATTAAAACTCATAACACAACTCATAGAGTAGTATTTATACTTTTAAGAAAGTTCAGCAAAAATATTCAGATTGCTTCTGCAGCTTTAAGGTGACTCACTCTCATGTCCTTGTGATGTTTCATTCCCACTGTTTCTCATTCCAGCATGAAATTACACCATAGCGTCCACGCTGTTAACTCTGTGGGCTGCAGAAACAAGCCAGAGGAAGGAGCTTTGTTGTTTTTATTTAGAGTAACTTTAACTGTCAGTTAGGAGAACTAAACTGATGTCCATACAATGGGTAGAACCACGAGGCAACTGAATTATTTACCACATAAATATGATTACTATGTTCACAGTGCCTGGAGCCGTGCATACATGACTGGAAGGTGAAGAAGAGAAGTAACTGCAGAAAACTTTGTGAGGTAAGCTGCTACATACAACCCATCTTTTCTATGAGGAACTCACAAGTTTGTTAGAGAATTATTTAGACTGGTATATGCACATAATTTCATAGTGATTATAAAATATTGTTTTAATGTGCTATTATCAAAAATGATTCTTAATCAACTGATAAACTTGAACTGTGCAGCAGGCGTTTCAGAGGAAGCAGTGGGAGTGCGTGGCCAGCTGCCACTTCCTCCACTCGGTCCTGGCAGCGAAGCAGGGCAGCTGTCCACCGCCAGGGGGAGCCAGCGGGTTTGCAGCTGCGTGCATAGAAAGCTGTGACCAGGACAAGGAATGCTCTATGCAGAAGAAGTGCTGCTTCAATGGTTGTGGACACACCTGCCAGCCCCCCAAAGACCTATACAAGGGTACTCTTAAAAAAACAAAACAAAAAAAAAACAAAACATATAATAAAATGTTTAAAATGACACGCCTGATGATGTTAATGGCTTGACTTTGTGAGCTTCTGATTGGTTAATTCACAATATTTTAGTTGATTGAAGTTTTACATGTGGATGCATTTTAAGACAACTTCTTTTTGTGACATCATGTGGAAATTTCGAAGCAACATCAGCCAGGAAATGAAATCTTGGACACTGGTCATCCAAAGTGGACAAATCCCCCCCTGCATACCAAATTAGCTACAAAGTGGCTTAATTATCTGAAACTTTGTCGGTTTGATATTGATCTGCATCTTATCAGGCTTGAGTGAACGCTGCAGTTTTCTTGGAAATAACACGACAAAGCAGTTTATAACACAAAAGTGGTAGCTAGATAGGAACACGTATCTAACAAGGTTGAAACTCTTGACTTGTCCCTTGAATTTCCTGGCTTCGGAACCCTTACAAATGTAGTTTTGCAACCCCCAAAATGTTTTGTCTTTATTCACAATTTGCTGTAAATGTTTCATCCAGGCGTTCCTCTGAAACCAAAGAAGGATCTGAGCTTTGAGGAATCTCCCTCCGGGCGCCTGGCCGTCGGCTGGTCGTCCCGTTTGAACGTCTCTGCTGAGCCGGTGGTCTACATTCTGCAGAGGAGGTGGAACGTTGGCATCCAGCCCAATGAGGACAGCGCCACCCCCTGGGAGGAAGAGACTCAGGTCAGAAATGAGTGCAAACAATCTGTTAGTAGGAGCTTCACTTTACATTGTATTTTCGGCTGTTTCTCGTCTCAATCTCCTCCAGACCACAGAGTTGGGGTCGAGTCTGTCTGACAGCCGGCCTGGTCGTTGGTACCAGTTCAGACTGGCGGCTGTAAACCTCCATGGGACCAGAGGTTTCACCACTCCAAGCAAACACATCCGCTCTAACAGAGGTCACACTGTAAATCTGTTGTTCCTGACATCTTGCATGTCAGCGAAAGTGTCCATTAAGTCAACGCATTGTGTGAAATTAAGAACCCTGTTCAATCTCAGACCCCTCCAGCCCACCGGCGCCGTCTGAGCTGAGATTCGCCGACATGACCTTTGGCCCTGGCAGACTAGTGAGAGCGAGGATCATCTGGGACATTCCGACAGACCTGGATGTTCCCATCCACCACTATGAGGTCAGCTGGAGCTGGACAGCAGCTGGACACTCATCCAGGACCAAGAGGAGGAAGACAGTCAGAGAGGTAAGAGCTGTGAAATAAATGAAAGATTTGTAAATGTGCGGTAATTTACACAAATAGATTGCTTTTCGTTTGTTCTAATCATTGCTAGCTTATTTTATTATATTATCATATTAATTACCTGAAAAGGTCAAAGAATCATATCAGACAATGTGACGCATTAACACTTTTTGCTTGGGCCAAGTCACTTACTTACTTCTACAAGTTTGCTCGTCTGTGTGCCTGAAGAACCAGGTGCAGATGAGCAGCATGAGGTCCAACAGGAAGTACGGCGTGGAGGTCCAAGGTGTGTCCCACTGGGGACAAACAGAGCTCAAAGGTCCTCCAGCTGTCCTCCATTTCCTCACCCAGAGGAGTAAGTCTCCAGAAAAAAAAAAACCAGACTTGAGGGTTTTACGTGTGAATGTTTATTCTCGGTCACATCACAGATTTATATATTTTTTTAGAATTAGCTCCAACGTGGCAAAAAATTCCGCGACATTTGTGTCACTTTGTATTCAGTACCTCAGAAGCTATTTTTTAATATTTGGAACTTGAAACTCTTTTTCTTGGCGCGCGCATCTTTAAATGTTTTTAACGGGCTTCCTGTCGAAGCTTTCAGTCCCGCAGCACCACATCCCACAGGCGGCGTTCTAGACGTTGGGACTCCGTTCTACCAGGACGGTCAGCTACGTGTTCACGTTTACTGGCAGGCCAGTTCAGGTCAGTAAAAGCTCCGCTTTTGACATCATGATTGGATGTTATATAATCACTCGGAACAGATGCAGTGTGTTTGAGGTGTTGCCTAAAATGTGTCCGTCTGACCTCTGACCGGATGATTTTTCAAAACCTCATCCTGGGACCTGATGGTGGTTCAGCGGACAGATTGTTTTTATGTAAATATAGTCAAGTTTTAACATATAGCATTCACAAAATACTTTTATCTTAAACTTGAAGTAATCCAGTTTACAACACTCCAGTTCAAAACATCTTCATTTCTCTTTCCTTGAGCGTTTTTCTTTTCCACCACAATATTTATGCGATTTCTTCCTTTTGTAGATGCTTCTGTTGAATTTTACAAACTCCACTGGGGACCTGAAAGCTGCACACACAACCTCACCGAACCCACAGAGACGACCAGAACAAGGGTGAGCGCCATCCCCATCAACAGAAATGCAAAATCTGGAAATATTTACATCTATACAAGGATTGTAATAAGAAGGACATTTCAAGCTCAATCCAATACTCGCTACTGTTTTGATGTCATTGTTCCCGATAAAAAGGAGGAGTTGTTTTTCATTTTCCTCGCCAGCAAACTCCAAATATTCCAAAAAGAAAGGGATATTTAATAATTAGAGAAAACTCCACTTTTTATGCCCTCTCTCTGGTTTAGAAGAACTTTGTCAGTCTGCAAGGTCTGCTCTTCTCCTGCAAGTACAAAGTCGTTCTGCAGCCAGTCAGCTCAAAGAGTCATCCTCCAGCAGAAAGCTCCAGTTTCTTCACTCCTTCCTGCTCCGGCATCCAGGCTAAGAGCCCCAAACTCCTCCGCTGTCCTGGAGAGACGGGTATGATACGTCTATTAGCGCAGCAAAAAAAAAAAACAAAAAAAAAGAAAGAAAGAAAGTGTTTTATCAGTCTACAGTCAGAATTTATTTGAACTCCCAAGCGAAAAATGGAAAATGGAACGAGGAATGTTGATTCCAGTAAATGTACAACTTTTGGTAATGTTCCATCTTTATCCTCATAATATTCTGACTTTTCTCTTAATTAAAGGAATTTTTTAGTCTGGCCCTATAGTTCCATTGTACGTCAGAGTTTATGATTGGAGAAATGTGTGTGATGTTCACCAAACCTTCCCCGTTTGATCCGCTCTTCCAGCTGAGCCACCAGAGTTCACCCACACGAAGGTCGTTAACCTCACAGCGTCGTTTCACGCTCACCGTGACAACGTGTCGGCCATCTTTAGCTGGGATTTGGCCACGACTCTTTCCGACCAGCGGCTGCTTGGTTACCAGGCGACGTGGATGGAGGTGGTTTCGCCCAAACGCCACAGCAACAGGAAGTTACCTCACAGCTTGATCTCCCAGTCTCAGATCTTACCTCCGGTAAGTAAACTTCTTTGGTTGCACAAAGATGACCTCTCATGACTTATTAGGCGATTTGTGAAGAGATACCCGTAAACTATCATCAGCTTTTATGCGCTTCTTCTCATAAAATCCTAATCTTTTTTTTTTTTGTCATCATAAATCCTTTTGCTTGTAAATGTTTAACAGTTGTTAATTTTTCTGCCCCAACTGACGCCTGGCTTCCTGTTTCAGGGCGGTAATGTTCTGATCGTGTCAGGCTTGCAGCCTGCCAGCGTGTACCGCCTGGAGGTTCGGGTCATCTCGGCCGAGGGCGAAGGCCCTGCAGCCAGCCGCACCTTTCAGACTCCTGGGCACCAGAGCGTCCCAAAGCGAAGTGAGAAGTCTAAATACGCTTAGAAACATTCCTCAGTGTGCTTCTTCCTTCTGCACCGCTCCACTTATGACAATTTGTTTTTGTTTAGTGGACTAATGATCGCCTCACTAATCCAGTCACTGAGTCCAGCCCTGCATGACCTCAACCTCCTAATGTAGCAACAACGAAGACCTGACTGAGTTAAGGAGGCTTTCGGGATCCAGCCGAATCAACCGTCAAGCATGTTGTCAGTATTTTAAAGTTTCATGGGGTTCAGCTCAAAATTGTCTTCATATTTATTGGACTTCACAGCCAACTGGTTCGTTACACAAGTCTGAAACTCAAATATGCAGCCTGTTTTGTATTCTCACCCGAAACCTGGAAAGTTTTAAACAGAACTGTTAGACTTATGAAAAATGCGTTAATTATTTATTTATTACAGTCAATACTTGGTCGGCTCTTCTTTTGCACAAACTGCTGCATAAATTCAGCTGAGCATGGAGCAGGTCAGCCTGTGATGCTACTGAGGTGTTCCGCTTGATTTTTTTTGTGTTTTTTTGCACTTTTGTTCTTCCGTAATCACCGATACAGCAAAGAGGTTTTTAATTAAATGAATCCATAAAACAGGAAGACGAACACAAAATATGAAACGACCTTAAATGTGTGAAAAAACAGCAAATTTTGGTGATTATGCCAGACTGGTGGTAAAACAGATTTTTTGTTTCTGAAGTAACTCTTCTGTAGTGTTTCTTAGTTAGACATGAATGTATGAATATTATATTAGGAGGACCGTTAGGATGTGATGCAGCTGACTGGAGATGTCAAACCTGCAGCAACTGATCGATGCTGAAATGTCAATTTAAAGCGAATTCTGTTTCTGACATTTTGGTGAAGAAGGTCCGACTTAAAACTGGCTAGAGTAGTCTGTGTGTGTGTGTGTGTGTGTGCATGCTGTACGTTTTCATGAATTGTAGTTTTGAAGCAAATGTCCCCCCGTTGTACAATCCAGGAAGCCATCTGTAGGTCATGCATCCATCAGAAATAAATTTTATGCACCAATATGAACCTGTTTTATGTGCGTTTAAAAAAAGTGAGTTTGGCATGTGCTTTAGAGGATCCTACATTATGCTCTTTTGTTTCACGGTGAGAACAATATTCAATAATGCTTCATTTTGACAATACATTTTTTAATACTATTGAAAATGTCACGTATCAGGCAGTTGTCTCATTCTTTAACAAAGAGGGCGTCGGTGAAAATGTGTGATTGAAAACGCAGGTGTAAAGTATTATTTTTATTCCTAATTTGGTGTCAAACTGAGAAACAACCGGTTTTCAAGAGCCCAAATCCCTCCTGCTTTTAATTACGACCAGCTCACATTCCTGGAAGAATAAAGCAGCTGTAACAACACCTTCTGCAGACAGTGTGAACTCCATCACTCGTCCTCTGCATCAAAGTGAGGAGGAAGGTGACGGTCTCCAGCCTCCGGCCTCATTTCCAGCTCCGTCATGGCCGTCTGCACCAGCTGCAGTCGGCTCTCTCTGAGCGAACGCCTCAGTTTTGCTCGTCTGTTCTGGAACCAGATCTGATAAGAAATGATCGTGTAACTCGTCTTCAGCCTCACTTTTTTCTTATTCCCTGCATGTCTTTATTTGAAAAATGTATTTGTATTTTAATAGCATCTACAAACGTTGTCTTTTTAACAGTTGATGTCATTTTTAAGGAAACTGTCTGAACCTGGATTCGGTCCTCGTCCAGATCCAGCCTCCCCGCCAGCTGCTCCCTCAGCTGGATCCCTGGATAGCAGTCGACTCGGAACGCCGTCTCCAGAGCGTTCACCTGATGGAGCAGAATCAAAGCTAAGATTGTAAAAAAAAAAAAAAAAAAAAAAAAAAGCTGCTGGATCAGATCCTAAGTTGCAGGTTAAATGGATGACAGAACACCTGGCTGCTGCTGAAGGCTGTGCGCGGCCGCCGTCCAGTACCCCAGCTTAGTTTGGGTCCAGTTAGGTTCTGCGGCGGAGCTTGAGAAATGTTTTGCTGGCAGCAGAAACTTTTCTCTCTGTTCCCCCTCTCTGCTTCAACTTCTGAGGAGATTTGAACAGATAATTGAATCTAAAAATAAAAAATAAAAAAAAACTGGACATGAATCCATGAAAAGTATTTCAAGATAAATTTTCTCTCCGAATTTGTGGCGGATGTTTCTAGAGCGATGATGCTTTCGATCTGTAATCTGGTAATTAATAAGTAATTTTGAAAATAGCAACATACTGTTCAAATTTGATTTGACTTTCAGACTGAAAAGAACAATTAATCTATAGTTTTTCTTTCACTTTCATAAATCACAACAAAATAAAGCAACAAAAATTTTTTTTTAATAAGGGTTGTTAATTATTAAACAGGTCAAACTGTAAACCAAAGAATTTGACAAAAAATTGGCAAAATAAAATAAAGAGATTAAGATGCAGTATGTCTACACTAGCCTCATCAAACAAATCAACATAAATGTGTCGCTAAATAATAAAGTTAGGGAAAAAGGAAAGAAATGATCGTACAGTTTGATCAAACTTTCAAACAGTTGTGACTGTTCTAGCATTAGTTCAAAAACAAAGAAAAAAAAAAAAAAAGCACGCTCCTCACCTGTCCAGGGTCGGTGTAGTTTCAGACTCTTCCCAGGGTTTTCCTGATCCAAATCCGGAATCCGATCGATAGAAAACGCTGAGTGGCGTTCGTCCTTCGAGGGAGCCACGGCGCATTCCGTCACGGAGAGCTGAGGCATTTCTGGAATTTCACTGGCACATAAATAGTCCTGAAAGGTCAGAAATGTACCATCAACGCTCTCCGTGTCTGTGGAAATCTGTGGATGAAGCCGAGTGCTGGTTTTAAAGGGACTGAAGGATCTAAACTGGCCTCCAATTAGAAGTGAGACGCGTTTTTCCATGTGAATAAGATTCCCTGATGCTCCATACATCAGCTAATCTCAGCTAATGCAACGTGCGCTCCTGGCAGTTTCACTCTGATATTCAACTTTTCCTAATTAACATGAATGAAATGAAGTCAGATTTAATGCGTTTCTGTATTTCACATGTGAGATGTCTATGTAAAACCGTCACCATGACATGAACACAATGCAACGGTGCGTTTCTTTTCTTCTAAATTACCAAAGTAGAAAATGAGTTTAGTCCTGAGCTGCTGTTATAGGACCGAGGCAAAGTTGAAGCTAATAATAATGACAATGACGGCAGGAATAACAACCCGGTGAGACCCAGTAATGCTATTAGCCTGATCTGAATGTGTTGTGATGCAGATGAAGCTCGTACAGTGTGAATGCAGGCTGGAGCAACTGGGAGGAAAAACCTTTTCAGGACTGGATTAAAGGCCTACAGCAGCTTTAAGCCAACAACACACTTATTTATTTATCCTTCAGTGGGAGGTGGCGGGCTCTGGGTCAATTTGTACTCCCGTTTTTCCCCCGTTTCTTTTGTCGTTTTTTGGAAATGGAATGGTTTTATTTCTATTCATATCTCCTAAAGGAGCGTTGTGTTTCTACTTAGCAATTTACTAGTGTTCTTACCTAGTCTAGTACTTTTATTTTTAACTGACTGGGATTCAAACGTGCAACTTTCTGGCTGCAATGCAACAGCAATAACATTATCGCTGATTATTTCATGGGTTTTCTTGGTTTTGTTTCCGTTTTCACCCTGATTTTCATACCCTCACTGTGATACACGCTCTAGTTAGAAGAGTTAAAACGTTTCCATCTAAAACACAAATAAAATGTGGGGATATTCTGCCATTTTGTTGAGTTGTGTTGAACTAGGTTTGACCTATTGGTTATGATGTTAACTCTATAATTGGGAAAAAAGTCAAAACTTTCCCCTGCTGCAGAGCAAATATTTCTCTGACACTGCAGTAGGGTTCAATCATTCCTCTTCTGAAAGATGCCATCTTGTTTCTCAAAGGCTCCTCAAACGATTTGAAACTCAAACGCCTGTAACTCTGGCGAACCTGAATGTCTGCGCTCCGTCGGGCTGCCTGTTGTCTGTCCGTGTTTCCTGTTTTCTCTGAGAACAAAGAGCCAACAGACACTGTGGAAAACGAGCGGCGTGACTGGTGACGCTGCGGCGGGTTGGAGGGGTGGGGAGTACTTCAAATGCCTTTCAGTCAGAGATGTACCATCCTGTCTGCTGCCTGCGGGCCACCTCACAGCCACACTGTTGTTTGCATTCAACCAATCACTGTGTTCTCTCTGACTGCTTTGGGGAGCAGCTCACGCTTTCAGTCACTCTGGACCAGAGGGACTGATGTCTTCCTGACACCTCAGGCTATCATGGACTGGAGTGTTGGGACTGTGGAGCTGCTGGGGGTTCTGCTCTCAGCAGGGGGCTGGCTTTGCTCTCTGTGCACAACTATGATGCCGTTCTGGCTGACACTCTCTACAGACCTGCTCCCCACTGAGAGTTTGGAGGTGGGACTGTGGAAGACCTGCGTTATCCAGGACTTGGGCCTGCAGGAATGCCGACCATACAACAGCCTGCTGGGTCTGCCACCAGACATCAAGCTGGCCCGGATTCTGATGTGTGCTGCTCTGGGTTTTGGGCTCATGGGCTCGGTGCTAGCCGTCCTGGGCCTGAACTTGATCAACAGCTGCTGTCGCAAGATGGACGACCGAAACTTCAAGAAGGTCCTGAAGACGGCAGGTGGGACGTTGAGCCTGGCAGCCGGAATCCTGGTCCTGGTTCCAGTCTCCTACATAGCTCACCTGACTGTGGTGCGATTCTTCGACGAGTCGGTGCCGGATGTGGTTCCTCGCTGGGAGTTCGGTGATTCTCTGTTCTGTGGCTGGACAGCTGGAGTTCTGCACCTGGTGGCGGGAACGCTGCTGCTGATTTCTTCTTTATATCTGCAGGAGCAGAACCGGAATCAACCTGCCCACATCCCACTGGTCCCAGTGTCGCAGAGACAACGGTCGCTCAGAATCAGTACTGAGTACATCTAGAGCACCAATCAGGAGAAAGTATCTGCTTCCACAGAAAAGCTGACCTGATGCGACGATTCGAAAAGTTATTTGTGGAAAACTTCCAAGATTCTTTCCATGTGTACGAAGAGGTCTGTAGTTTCTTGGAGCCAAAGAAACAAAAAGCTGCCATTTCCTGCCTCCTCTCATTTAACAACCTTCAGCATTCTCTATCTCTATCTGTAGACACTGTTGTCAGTTTAATCAAGATTTCAGCTTCATTTTGATCTTGGAAAACATCAGTGACTGTAGATCAGTGCTTGGGAGGTTTGAAGATGGGCACGACTGAAAAGAATAAACTCATAGAAGTGAAAAATCACTGTACAGATCAGCGTGGTTAACAGCTGGCATTACTACTTAGCTCTAATATATATATATAACCCATGCATGTATATGCACTGTAATGTAATTGTTACACCACCAGAGGGCTATAGGTCACCATCAATAGAGTCCAGTTCCTTCATAGTTACATGTAATCTTACTTACGTTACAGCCTAAGTAATAATAGGTTTATTTTTTTGTTTATTTATATTATGTTTTGAGGTCAAAGTTAAATGTCTAATTGTCACTAGATTAAACATCACAAACTGGCCTGAAATGTTTCTGGAACTGTTTTCAATCTCATCTTCGACTTAAAAAGAGTTCAACGAAATTTGACTTTAACAAATTTTGTGCTTTTTCAAGACTGTTTCACTCTGATTCTTTAGAGGTTATTGTTGTAATCCCATTGTTGCATGTCTCCAAACTAAAAAAAACACAAAACCCCCCCCCCCAAAAAAACCCCACCCATACTTTACAGTTGGGATAGTATTGCCAGGGTTAGAAGCACCCATAGTGATGACGGCCATTACGGCCAAATGGCTCCATTTTAGTTGCCTCCAAAGCTGAAGATATTTGTTCCTGTGAACATTTGCAAACTGCAATATAGCTTTTTCTTTTCTTTTTTTTTTTTCATCTCAAAAAGGAAACATCCCTGAACAGAAATTTAGGGCAGTTCCTAATTATGCTGGTGGATAGTAATCAGATTGTAAAACAAGCTACAAGAAACAAAAATAATCAGGAGCTGGAGACAAATTTCGTGAACCTCTATGTCGCTATGTCTGCGACCTGTTTTGCAAGTTTGTTGCTCGTATATAGCAGGAACAAAGAGAGTCCACAGGTTCCTTGACTGCCAAGACAACTCTAGCAACAAGTGATTTTTGTGAGGTAACACAAAAGTAAAAAAAAATTCCCATGTCCCCTAGAGGGCTCCGTAGGAAATAAAACCATCTGAGCTAAAATCACACACACAAAAAATAATTATATTTGAATGGTAGGAAGCATCATACCGTCACTGAGTTGTTTGCAGCAGAAGATAGAAAGACCAGAACAGAACCGCCCAAACATCTCCAGAAAACATCCAGAATGGCATCAGAATGAGGCAAACATGCAGTCTGAAAAATGGTAAATTGAGCTTTACTTCATATTTCTGTTACAGGATGAAAATACACAAGCGAGAACAAGACTAACTTTTCAGTCGACTCAAGTTCAGATCGAAGCTCAGTGAAGCCAAAATGGAGCCGAGTTTAACTTTCATCTTCATTTATCCGTAGAGAAAAAAAATATCAGACAAAAAGTCAAAATCTTTCGACTCAAAAGTTCTTCATCATGACACTGTTTCTTTAAATTCAAACCACTCAGGATCATCAGGACGCAGCTCAGCTCCTCTCCTTCCCTAAGATCTCGCCCTGCAGGAAGAAGAAGGAGGAAGACCAGTGAGTGTTTCCAGCCTCTCTTGCTGCGTTACTGTCTCTAACGCAACACATCCTGTAAAAAGAGCAGCAAGGATTTCAGTTCTGTTCAGAGCAGCTTTCGGCTCTCATGTTCAAGTGTTGGAGTGAACACACCAAACTCCAAGCTCACACATCTACATCTACAAGAGTATATCGTCTGCAATCGGGGAGACTGTCACCATTCAATAACACTGGAACTTCCCTCTGCTTCTCACTGGCTATAATTCAGAATCTACTAACCTCACAGTCTTTACGAGAGCCTTCAGCTGCTGAATAGCTGAGTCCTTCAGGCCGTTTCCTCGTAGGTCCAGGTAAATCAGACGAGAGGGGTTGGACTTCAGCGCTGTGACCAGATAATTAACGCTGATCTCTGACAAACTGCACCACACCAAGCTAAAGAAAGAATAAAAGATGTTAAAACAGTCCAACAGAACTCTCACTGATATAAATGACAACATGCTGCTGCTTCAATAAAGACCAGCTGACTTCAGCTCTTAACCTCTGTCAGCTCCATCAACACAAACTCATCTTCTGCTGCTAAATTATTGAAGTTTTACAGAAATCAAACAAGTCAGGAGGTGTTTTGGAGGAAATATGAACAGAACTAAGCTTGTACCTCAGACTCTGTATTTTGCAGTCAGTAGTCTGAAGAAAACCACACATCTCCTTTACTCCAGCATCTTTCAGGTCTTTGTTGCTGCTCAGTCCCAGTCTTGTCAGATGGGAGGGGTTGGACGTCAGCGCTGAGGCCAGATAAGCGCAGCTTTTTTCCGTCAACCCGCAATCCGTCAATCTGAATGAAGAGTGAAACACGTGAGCTGAAGCCAACAGGATTCAGATGAAACCAGCACAACTGAACCAGATAAAGAGATCAGCTTCATACTGACAACAGCTCCAATAAAGATTCCAGGATCTGAAATACACTTTTCTGAACTGTGTTGAATTTTTCAGCCAAATTATGCCAAATTGTTTACAAAAGACATGAAGTAACTAATCTTGTACCCCAATATCTTTATTTTGCAGGAAGGGGTTTGTAGAAAGCCACAAATCTCCTTCGTTCCGGCAACTTCCAGGTCGTTTCCGCTCAGGTCCAGTTCTGTCAGATGGAAGGGGTTGGCCTTCAAAGCCAAGGCCAGAGATTTGCAACTGATCTCTGATGAACTACACTCCTCCAATCTGAATAAAGAATAAAACATGTGAGCTGAGGCCAAACTATGCAGTTTCAAATTGAAATATGAACAAATAAATAGTACAATATAAAACATTAATATCTGATTTGTCCCGCAAGGTTCCTCTCCAGATGATTGACATGTAACAGTGAAGGATCTGATCCTACTGGGTGTTAATTGTCATTGTCATCGGTGTCTGCCCTCTCCCAAAACTGCCCCCGTCCACGCAACTTTAAGTCTAGCTCAGCCACTGGCTGTCAATCAAAAGTTGGCACTAGGCTCTGAAACTAGCAGATAAGAAAATATTGGCAACAATGAAAGCAGCGTAGCTCGGCACACCAGTAAAGAGGCAAAAAATGTATTTCCAAGTGGAGTGCGAAACTGACTGTTTTCCACAAATGTGAATACCAAGGGTGTGTAATCTGTGGCAAAAGCCTTGCTGTCTGCACATGGAGCAGCAGTTCAACAAAAGTAACAGTAATCTTTCCTAGAATTTTCCAGCAGAAAGCAACCTCAACAAAGATAAAAATCATTTTTTAAAAAATCAACAGAGGCATCATTAAAGTGGCACAAAGCCTGAACAATCAGAAATATCATTACAGTGTTGGTGGGATCATGAAAGATGGACCTTTCACAAATTGGTGTTGACATTCTTGTAAAGCAGGAGTCTGCAATCCTTATAATTTGTTCCTCAGCGCAGCCAAATAAAGCTTGTTTAGAGTCCCAAATGTTACACGACCTTTTGGAAAAAATACAACTGATCATTTCTGAGAAATATCAATAGAAGGTAATGTGTTGTCATTTTTAAAGAACCACAGTTTAACTATTTTTTGGTTTCAAAATAAAGGTTTTAAGTCGCAACAAATGTGTGGTGGAGCTTATCGTGGCAGCGTAGCTGTCATATGTGTATTTATGTATGACAAAGATGAAAACAAACTAAAAACTGGAGTTTGGACCCCTGTAGCATGCTGTCAAGATCCCACGCTCATCGCCCTTCTGCGGGGCAAAAAGCTGCAATGATAGTTGATACTATGCTATATGATAGTATAGCATAGTTTCTTACATCAGTTTTTGTACTTGGCAGTCGGTGCTCTGCAGGAAATCACAGAGGTCCTCTACTCCAGCATCTTCCAGGATGTTGTTGCTCAGAACCAGTTCTGTCAGATGGGAGGAGTTGGACTTCAGAGCTGAGGCCAGAGGAGCCCAGGTGAGCTCCGACAAGCTGCAGTTACTCAATCTGATTAAAAAAAAGAAAAGGTGAGCTGAAGCCAACAGGGTCAGGTTAAAACTGAAATATAAACAAATGAAATTGTAGAAAATGTATTTGACTTAAAGTAAAATTTGACAAAATAATAAACTGGAATCTAATATTTTGTCCAATAAAACTTAGTTATTAAAGAGTCAAGTTAATTGAATAAAAAATTGAATTATCTCAGTATTAAAACAACCAATCAAAAGTTATCTTAACCCAGGTAATCTTTCAAACACAGTGCAAAAGCCTTTAGAAAGACATTTGGGAGAAAAAGTTTTTAAAGAAAACAGAATAAAATTAAAATAGCTTTAAAGAATCATTAAATAATTTTATTGAACAAAGAAAACAAACCTAAGAATCTCCACTTTACTGACTGGACTCTTCAGGATCTGACACAGAAGCTGCATTCCAGCGTCTTTAAGTCCATCAATCTCGCGTATTTCGAGTTCAGTCAGATGGGAGGGATTGGAATTCAAAGCCGAGGCCACAACTTCACACTCTGTCTCTGAGAGACTACAGGCAACAAGTCTGTGATTAGAGAGAAAAAAATGAAATAACGTCTAATTAAATCAGACTTCAACACGACTTTAAAAGATGATTTTCATTGAAAGGTGAAGGAACAGATGAAATCACTGATGCTAATATTCCAAAAGTCACAACATGTTGGCATGATGGTTAATTATCAAAAATCAAACAAGGAGCAAAAACATGCTCTATTCCTCCATTTTCTATATAAACTTCAGCATCTTTAGGATCAAGACTCCAACTCCAATAGCCAATGGGTGACTCTGGAAACCAGGACAATTAATCTGTGCAATAAATGATTTTATTTATAAATTAAAGTAATCTCCAGCAAAACCAAAAAAAATTAGTAAATACATTTAGATGTCCATGTTAGGATCTGGTGAATCCTAAGTACTCTGCACTCAATAAGCTGCAAAGCTTTGATTTTATTAGCCTACCTGTAAATACTGTAAATACTTAGAATAATATATTCTTCTTTCCTTCTGCAGGCAACATGCCTGCAGAAGGAATGTAATGTTAATCACATTACATTGATTAACATCAATGTAATGTGATGTTAATCAATGTAACATCACATTACATTGATTATGTAATGTGATGTTGACTGATAGTCTCTCTTATAGAGTAATTTCATAAAAACAATTTTTTTTAAAAATGAAAAGGTGAATAATGGAATAGAGCCCCAATGAGTTAAGAGATTTTCAAAATGTTTCTATGATTGATTGTATCTTTCATAGAAAACAGAGATCAATCTTTCTAAATACCAAAAGCTGCAGTAGTGTTGACCTAAATAAGCATAACATTCATTTGTTTCAATGACTGAAATAGTCCAAAGAATGACTAAAGTAGCTAAAAGTCAAAAAACATCCAGAAGCAACTTCAAGAATGAAGAAAAAACTGGATAACAACAATGCTGAATCAGCATTCACACAATGAAGATATCTGGACTCACCGGGCCTTTTTGCAATTCCTCACGACTGGTACCAGTCTCAGTCGTCCCTTCTCTGATGTGTTGTACTTTTCCAGGTCCAACTCATCCAGAACTTTCTCTGACATTTGCAGCATGTAGGATAGAGCTGAGCATTGGATCACTGAGAGCTCCTTCCCTGAATTCAAGAGCTGTTGAATCTCCAGATAAAATGAGAGGTCATTCATCTCCATCAGACAGTGGAAGATGTTAATGCTTCTGTCAGGAGATATATCATCAGTGTTCATCTCCTTCAGGTTCTTGATGAGTATCTGGATGGTTTCTGGACTGGTCTCTGTCTGACCCAGCAGGCCTCGTAAGAGTCTCTGGTTGGACTCCACAGAGAGGCCATGAAGGAAGCGAACAAACAGGTCCAAGTGACTATTTTTACTGCTGAGGGATTTCATTATGACTTTTTTCATGAACTCATCCAGAGACATTTCACTGTATTTTTGTCCCAGGAATATCTCCATCACTTCTATGTTCCTGCTGGTGAAACAGTGGAGCATGTAGACTGCAGCCAGAAACTCCTGAATGCTCAGATGAACAAAGCAGTAGACTGAATTCTGGAGGATCACACTCTCTTTTTTGAAGATCTCTGTACAAACTCCTGAGTACACCAAGGCCTCTGTGACATCCAGACCACATTGCTCTAGGTCTTCTTCGTAGAACATAATGTTTCCTTTCTCTAGCTGTTCAAATGCCAGCCTCCCCAGCTTCAAAAGAACTTCCTTTTCAGACTCCATCGGTTCATGCGGACTTGGGTCATGTCCTTTATGGTACTTTCTCTTCTTCCTCTTTGTCTGGACCAGCAGGAAGTGTGAGTACATGTCAGTCATGGTCTTGGGCAGCTCTCCTCTCTGGTCTGTGCTCAACATGTCCTCCAGAACCATAGCAGTGATCCAGCAGAACACTGGGATTACACACATAATGTGGAGGCTCCTGGAGGACTTTATATGGCGGATAATTCTGCCGGACAGCTTTTCATCACTGAACCTCTTCTTGAAGTACTCCTCCTTCTGGGCATCGGTGAAGCCTCGCACTTCTGTTACCCTGGAAACACATGAAGGAGGGATGTGGTTTGCCGCTACAGGTCTGGAAGTTATCCAGATGAGAGCCGAGGGAAGCAGGTTCCCCTTGATGAGGTTTATCAGCAGAACATTGACTGATGACTTCTGTGTGATGTCAGAAACCAACTGACTGTTTTTGAAGTCCAGTGAAAGTCTGCTTTCGTCCAGGCCATCAAAGATGAAGAGAACTTTCCAGCCAGCCAACTTTTCTGCTGGGAGCTTCTGGAGTTTTGGATGGAAAACATGGAGCAGCGTGAGAAGACTGTGCTGCACATCTTTGATCAGGTTCAGCTCCCTGAACGAAAGCAGAACCACCATATTGACATCTTGGTTCTCCAAGCCCTCTGACCAGTCCAGAGTGAACTTCTGCACTGAGAAAGTTTTTCCAACCCCAGCAACACCAATGGTCATAACCACTCTGATGGCTTCATCTTGGCCACGTAAAGCTTTAAAGATGTCATGGCACTTGATTGGAAAGTCATGGAACTTCTGGATCTTGGAAACTGCCTCCAGCTGCATCACTTCATGTTGGGTATTAACCTCTTCACTCTGTCCCTCTGTGATATAGACGTCAATGTAGATACTGTTGAGGGGGGTTTTCCTTCCTCTTTCATCACTTCCTTCCGTCACACATTCACATCTCTTCCTCAGACTCATCTTATGTTCCTCTAAAACCTCTTGCAGACCAACATATACTGAAACAAAAAATAAAAAAAAACTGATGTAAAAAAAAAAAAAAAAAAAAAAAAAAAGCAGACAAAAAAAATCCAAAACATGATTTTGTATGTTTAAGTTGGAACAAATCCATTTGAACATTAGGGGATGTTATCATTTTCTGTTACCGTGTTCTAGAATTGAGCCACTCAGAATGACTGCATGTTGGAGTAGTCATTCAGATTTTTTTTTTTTAAACATTCATCTCTTAACTTTTTGTTTAATCATTCATAACCATAACAACAAATTGGCTTACAACTGGGAGCAGCTGGTCAAAATTGCAAAAGCTGCAATTGTATCACAACTGAAGCCACGAATGTCAGAGAAGTTTAAAAGGAGCTCATGGTTGAAAAGCGGGAGCAAAGAAGTCGAGCAGGAAACAACTCCCTCTGCTAGCTTCGAGATTACCTCCTCGGTGGAAGTAGTGTCTGTTTCAACACTTTAAATTAAATAAACTAAAACTGAATATCTTGTTAGGGCTGGTGGTCATTTTAATGCATGAAAGCTAAAAGATGGAAAAAGCCACCTGCTGCAGTGAACCCCTTATTTTCTGACATGTCAAAACTATAGTGATCTACTTATTGCACAATTTTTCACGTTTCTCCTCATATTTAATAAGGGCATTTTGAGCATGATTACAAACACATAAATTATATTTATACCAGTTGGAAAATAGAGATTAATTATCAACACTGTTATAAAAACCTTGAATTTCCAAATCCAAACTGCAGACATGGACTTGGTTCAACAGACACGACAGAAGGAAGTTCTGATAACAGCTGTTTCGTCTCACCTGGAGCACAGATGCTCTGATTGGCTATCAGAGGTCCAGCTCCTACTTTGGGTTGTTTCCCACACTGGGGGCAGGAGGAGGGAACTGATGGAGCAGACTGGTCCAAGTGAGGTCCAATGCACTGTCTGCAGAACCAGTGTCCGCAGCTGGTAGAGACTGGATCCATCAGAACCTCTTGACACAAAGAACAGCAGGACGGCTGCTCCTCCACACCAGTGCTGCTCCTTCTGTGAAGACATTTCTTCATCAGTGAAATAGTTCACCGACAACAGAGTGCAACTGTCCTACTGAAAGCTGACGATGTTCATAAAGGTTCAAAACAAAGGACCAAAAGCTGAGTCAGAGCAGAATCACACAACTATGATGATGTCTGGATTGAAAGTATTTCATTTCATTGTATTATCTTTGGGTGTCATGATTGATGTTTTTGGCGTCTTTTCCCATCTGAAATCTCTTCTGGGACAATAATCCTTTCTCTGTCTGAATCAGAGCAGAAGACTGCTCCCATCAACTGATTCAAATCGAATTCCGGTGTAGAAAGCTGGAATCAGTGGGGGAACGCAAATGAACAGGACTTAGCCGCAGTTTGCATTTATCCAAGCACTTTATGAAGCAATGTTTTGAACATTTTAGTAGCAGTAACAACTTAAGGTTCACATCTTATTTGTTGTTTAAAGTTGGATCAATTGAATCGCATTTCATGATGATCTTTTGGACTTTGGTTCTGTTTTCAGTTTGTGGTTTTTGACTAACTGTACTGTCTTGATATATTATTTGCAGTTGGAGTCTTCAGTTACAGTCCGTCTTTATTGTGCCCAGTTTCTCCTCTGGTTCATTTCACGGACTTAGTTCTAATTCCAATCTGGTTTTATTCAGCCCATCTGGTTTGTCTTCTATGTAGACGAATAAAGCAAAAACTTATGTTTAAAAGTTGTCTTTTCTCTACCTCATCTCATTAAAAATCAAATAGCTTGGACTATTTAAATAACTACTCTACAGTTTAGTATTATTAATATTTGTTTTCTTTATTGATGAATTTACAGAAGAGATTTGAGTTTAGAATTGGTACAGATGACCACAAAGTTGACCCAAATGAGTCAATCTCAATCATTTTATAAGTGAAAGTATAAATAAAATTTTATTCAGGTGGGGTTAGCTGTAAGTTAAAACATTTAAGGGCATTCTTAGCACCAATGGCTGATATTTTACAGCAATTTGACCAATATGAGGGTGGACAGAGAAGCAAATGACCTAAACCAGAAATGGACTAATGACTGGACCACTTTAGCTTCTAAAACATTTTTTTTTCTGGATTAAACAACTTGAGCCTTTCTCCAGCTGTTGCCGGGCGAGAGGTGGGGAATAGCAGAGGAACACACAGACAAATAACCCCGCATGCACACACTTACATCTAAAGAAAATTTAAAGACACCAATTAACCTAGCAGAGATAATAGAGTTAATTATTAGATATATCTAGTTAATACTAGATATATCTATGTGGAATGACAGGAATCAGTTAGAAACTGGTTTCTTACTTTGTGTCTGAGGGCGCAGCCTCATTACTGAATTTTGGAGGTTCTTGTTTGGACCAGTTACTCCTCACAGACTGAAAGCTGGGTCCTGGAGGTTCTGCTCTGTCCATCTTCAGGACGTCAGTAGGTCTGTAAGAGAAACCAATAGCAGTCAACATCCGGCTTTGAATTGTTCACTCCTTTACTACTTCATGGCTGTTATGATCTCTTCTGCAATAACATCCTTTCTTTAGACAAGGTATAAAGAAACACTAGAGTAATGAAATGATCAGCCAGATGCTGAGCATCCCGCAACAGTTTCCGATCAACCCACAATGTCTGAGAGACGTCTTGTACTTTTTTCTAACTGTTTTTGCCTCTTGAGGTAAAACCGTCCAGAGGGTTCACAGAGTCCCCGGAGCAAGAACAAATGTTTACTTTGAAAGTTAAATTAAGTTCTCATTTTAGATTATAACAGTTCGTTGTTGCACACTCCACACAGACAGATCACTCGCAGTAGACCACACAGTAGTAGTGTGTGACTACTGGCACTTTCGTCAATATTTTTCTGGTTACTAAATATAGCCTCATTTTACAGCCCTCTATAAGCAGCAACGTTTTGCAACAAAGTCTTGATTTCCAATTAACCATTTGATTTTACTTACGATTAAGAACTTTGTTGATCAAAAATAAAACAAGAAGGGCAAATCGGTCGTCCATGTTTGTCGTCTTTTAGGATAACGGAGGATAACGGAGCGGTAACACTTACCTCGATTCGGCTAAAGTTGGCTTCTTCGTTGATGGCGCTTGTCAAAGCAGCGCATTGATGTGCATTACCGCCATCTAATGGCGGTAGATGGCGGTGTGGTGTGTGGACCGCGACGCTACATATATTTTACTCCAGCCCCAAAAAAGTAGATCCTTTCTATCAATTTTGTCTTCTTAAGGTATTTCAGTAAAGAACAAAAAATATTCATAAGTAGAAATTTTGTCCAAACTATCTTGTATATTTAACTGTCATTTATTGTCTTGTAATCTACATTACTAATTCCCGTCTATCAACAAAGTAACAAGACATGTTTTACTGAGTCTTCTTGAAAACAAAATTAACATTTTCCCATTGGATGTGTTTCCATTTTAAATGAAGTAATATTTAACACTGTGTGACCATAATGTAATCTGGATATAATGGTTTCCTCCTTTTTTGTTTTGTTGTGTTCTCCTGCACCAACTTTTGTTTGAATACTTTTAATAATTGATTTGATTTCCCCTTTACTGAATAGTATCCATATATCAATATAAATATTTTTTGTTGCTCGTTTTGCATATTTATTTGCCAGCTCATTTCCTTGTTGGCAGACACCTGTGATGGTATCCATGTAAAAATAACTACTAACCCTATTACCTGAATTCTATAAATGAATAACTGAATCTCTAACAAAAAGTCTGGTCTGCTAACAGAATTATTATTTTTCAAAGAATATAATGATGAACTTGAATCAGAACATATTACACTTCTTAGTGGACAAACTTCCTCAATCCACCCAGAAGCTAAAATGATTCCCGTCATCTCTCCTGTGAAAACTGACACTCCATCAGTAATTCTTTTACACATTTTAATACTGAACTATGGAACAATTAATGACAAACTCAAATTATTTGAATTTGTTGAAGCAGCCGTATAAACTTGGACGTATCCGTAATACTTATTATCTAGATATGATTGTATATGGATATGGATCTGAAAGGTTTTCTGTTTTTGTTTCTCCAAAATTCCCCCTTTTCTTCTTCCTCTTCTTATTATTATTATCATTATTATTATTATTTTGCTTCCACAGAGCCACCGGGGATTTTAAGGTTTTGGGGGGGTTTTTACAACGCTGGAGACCGGGGTTCAATTCCCCGACGGGGAGCTTATTTGGGCACCTTGTTCTATCTTGGCCAATGTAGTCGACCACAGTGCTGTAAAAGTCACATGTCATTAAAGTAGCTAACGAGGACATTGCAAAAACTCCAGAAATGGTTGAGGTCACAACACAAAAATCCTTATTAGTATAGTGGTAAGTATCCCAGCTTGTCACGTTGGAGACCACGCTTCTGAGAGATTCCTTGGAAATGTCTTCTGCTAATCCTTTAAATGTGGAACCAAGAATATGATGGTGAGCAGTAGCCAATATTTGGTTACTACTCACCAACATAGTTAGCATATTAAAATGTTAAGTCAAATTATTAAAATGAGTTAACATAAATATGTAGATATACTGCAAGCCATTGCCTTGAGATGAAAAAGCATCCAATCAGTTGGACATTGCAGTAATTCTCACTATTGGTGACTAAATGAAGCGTCATCATGCAGTGAATGAGGTATTCTTCATTCATGGCTCTCTGGTGACATCTGGTGCCTCACTGAAACTGACAGCCTTGTTACTGAAGGTTGTGGGTGAGTGTCGTCATTCTGAGGATGAAGGGAACCACGAAAGGAGATGGATGTCATGGCTCAGTGCCAAGTTGTGCAGCACACCACATGCCTCGATGATTTTGCACACCTTCCTCAGATGATATGGTATTACACGGCTAAACATGCATGGGAGTGAGCGGTAGTAAAGTGTGCCTCTTCTATACTCTGATGGCTTGGAAAGGGGGTTAGAAGTGAACACCTGGGGGGAGGGGGGTAACCCACTTTCCCCTACAGGTTATAGCGGATGAGTACATCAATACTTAGAATTTCCAAAAGTAAGTTAGCCATTCACCCATAAAGAAGCCAGCCATCATATATTATAGCTATATGTACTGCTTTGCACTAGGATGAAGAAGTCATGTGTTGCCTAGCTTGCCACTATAGTTATCAGATATAATGTTGTCATATATGAAGAGGTGTCAGGAACATTTCTGTTGTGGGAGGGATAAATCATCTGTGACAAGACTGACAAACGTACAACTCAAGACACGCATGGAGCTTTTCTCTCCCTCCTGTGACTTTGGTCTACTCCTGTTCTCATTTTAACGGCAGTTTGTGGAGAATTTTATTTTGACAAATATCAACTTCCACTTCCGTTAAACTTCGTTACAGCAAAGACGGTTTTACACAAGACTAAAGTTTAATCATCTCTATTGCAATTACTTCAATTCAAGCACTAGCACTAGAACCAGAAACCAGACAGTTAGGCCTTTTTTCCACAATTACTCAACTTTCCCACCTCACCATCTTCATCACCAGTTTCCGCTGTCTCCAAAATTTCACTTTGGAGACAGCGGATCCTTAGTTTGTGTGAGGATCTGCACATTCTCCCCAGAAGTTTTATTTTTTTTAATAGCACAACTTTTGCACAGTAAATGACATATGGCAGTTTCAGTTCCTGTTTTGTCCTGCCACATTTTAAAATGAGACCCCTGATCTTTGAACCTACATTTTTAATCAGATGCAATGTGCAATGCATCAGTAGTATTCATCATCATGCGTACGCCAAGTTTGGACCTAACATAATACTCTGTCAAACATTTATCCTTGGTATTTTTTTTAAATAAATGGTATGGATTACCACTATTTATTGTTTATGTTTTAGGGGTTTTCCTCTGCCTCACTAACTCATAGGACAGATTTCAGCTCAAGAGACACATTAAAATTATTTATCTGGAATAGCCAAGCAATGGACTGATGAAGAGTAGGGAAAACCACAAATCAAAGAGAAACTGCCAAACTGTACAGTAAAACTAGTATTATAGTTTTACGTGTCTATATCACAGTTAAAAGAACAACAAAATGATCTAAAACATATATAACAGTAAAGAATATTACAAGTCAAACCTGCTTATCACATTTTGTGATTCACAGGCACTAGGAATTTCTTCAATATTTTAGTTGTAACAAGCTGACATTCCTAAGTTATTATTATTAATGTGTTTAAGATGTATGCAATCAGCAATTATATATGTGTATATAAATCATCTGCCTAATTCATCATTGCTGTTTATAGTAGCATTTCTAAACAGTGGGTTCCCAGAAAGAGAAAATAAACACAACCCTGAGCTTCATGCCCCCTTTCAGTGTTAGGTCATTACTTGTTACGTGTTTTTATTAGCTTTTAGGATTGAAATTGGATGTATTTTCCTATTTGTAATTGAGGAAATATGTTTATATCCTGTGGAAATGTGCCCAAATGGTAAATTTGATCAAGTTTATTTAGGGAAATAAATGCTGAAACAATGGTTAATAATAGCAAACACGATCCAATTTCGGGACCTGAACGCTCCACATTGCCCACACGCATGCGCATGGGCAATGTTTGCGGTCCCAACCGTTGCTGCTGCTTCTGGAGCTCACCGGCAATGATACAGCAAACACGGACGGACGCTGAAAGCTGCGCTAACATGGACTCACCCAGCAATTTCTACCACTACAAAGACGGATATTGCCCAGACTCCATGTTCTGCTAACTGGAAACGGCTTGTGTGACCGACTCGGGATTATTTTTCTTTCCATTTTGACGAGACTAGTGCCGGAGGAAGGGAATAGATGCGGAGGTTTTTCTGCGACACACGGCAGGCTAACAGACTCCACTCTCAAAGGACAACTAAAAATATGAAATGTTACTAATTTGAATTTGCTTAATTGCCTCGTGTATATCAGTTAAATGTTTGACTATAGGAGCTAAACAGAGATACAAAGTTCAGGAGGCGCTAATGGCTGCTAGCTAGCTAGCTGCAGCTAGCTACAAGTCGTGCTTTTTTATTTTAGTTGCAGCACTTAAAGACTGGTTTTAATTTAAAATGATGGATCGATGCGTGTTTTGACAGGAGGAAGTGCATATTCACCGCATAGCTTATTTTTGAACGTCTTCCTAAATTTGTATTTTTATTTATTTTTTTTGTAAAGGACGCAAATTATATGACTTGTCACATAAGGCTGTTTAGTATCGCCTAACAACCCCTCTACTTCATTGGCCTCACTGCAAACATGCACCACCAGGACTACTCCGGGGACCCCCAGGGGACTGCCACCCGCAAAGCCGCTTTCCACTACCGGAGAGGCAGCAGCAGCGCGTCCGGATCTCCCTCCTCTTCTGTCGGAGGTAACCCCGCCGAGGAGAGCCCGAGCCCGGCGCAGGCTGGATCCTCCTCCCCGGCTCTCCAAGGGCTGGGAGCTCAGGTGAAGAAGAAGAGCGGCTTCCAGATAACCAGCGTCACCTCGGCGCAGATCAACGTCAGTGGGAACAACAGTCTGGCGGACGACACGGAGAGCTATGACGACATGGATGAGTCCCACACGGAGGACCTGTCGTCCTCTGAGATGCTGGACGTGTCCTCATCCAGGCCTGCAGACACAGGAGTCCCAGAGAGGAGCTCCTCAGATGAGACCTTGAACAGTCTCCATGGGGTGGACAGCCCCGGACTGGTGTCCCCTAATGAACCTCTGCAGCTGCACCACGTGGCTCAGGGGTCCTCCTTGGTGAATGGGTCAGTGCATCATCAATACTACCCCCAGCAGGCCCACCATCACCAGTCTGACCTAGCGTTACCAACTCTTCCCGTTGCACCAGTAGCGAGCTCCAGTCCAGCTATGGTCCAGAGACCGCTGGTGCAGGAAAACCCCAAACCTGCTGGAGCCGCAGCTCCTACTACTAATATCCACAACATTGTGAAACCTTCTAATGTTTCTGCCACTGGTTCTGACAACACCGCTGCAAGCGGGCAGGTGGCCCAGCCCAGCCACAGCCAGGCGGCCCCCGGCTCTCGTTTCAGGGTCGTAAAACTGGACACGAACTCGGAGCCCTTCCGCAAAGGAAGATGGACGTGCACAGAGTATTACGAAAAGGAGGTCGCTCACCCAACGCCGCCTGAGGCAGCCAGAGCCATAGACGTGGCTGTAGAGGCCGAGGCTGGAAACGCTGGGGCTGCTCCCACCCTGCTGCAGCAATACCACCCTCCCACCCAGGACTTCACCAGTCCACAGGTGGTGACACAGCCCACTGCCCAGAGCTACATTTCCCCCAAAGAGGTTGCCGGGACGACGTACATGCAGAAACCTGCAGCTGTGTCTCAGCCTCCTCCTGTAACACCTCAGCAGTTACCCTACGCCGTGGATCCACAACCCCAGGGAGGTTACCCCACATCCCAGCTCCACACAGGCATAGTTGCACCCCCAGGAGGGGTCAGACAGCCTGACTTCATCCAGCCAACCGCTCCCTTTCAGACGCAAGTTCAGCCGCCGCTTCCACATGTGAATACTGGGATCTCTGCTCCAGTTCCAGGGATCCCACTGCAGCATCCCGTCAGCATCACTCCAATTCCGGGTCAGGTTTCCACGCCGACCCCCGCAGCTTTTGCTTCTCTTCAACCTCAACCCCACCCTCTGCCAAAAACACAACTCCAGCACCCGGGGGCCCTCCACGGCAACCCCTACAAGCCGCTGACCGCCCTGCAAGCCGACCTGCAGCCGCTGCTCACCCTCGGGGCGAACCTCGCCCATGTTCCTGTAGGAGGAAGCTTGGCCAAAAACACAGAGCTGGAGAACGCCCAGAAGCTCTTGATCCAGCACCAGGACCTATTGGGTCTGCCCAGGCTGGGGGCCGCAGAGGGAGCCGCCGAGGGCCACATGGGCATGTCGGTGGCAGCCAGAGCTTTCATGGCTGCTGCAGGCTTCGGGAGCCAGCATGCAGAGGGAGAAGACGACAGGTGAGAGAACAGTCTTGTTTTTAATCACACATTGGGCTTATTTTTCATTTAATCCAGTGTCATTTGCCTGCAGTTCTCTGTTCAGGGTCAGAGCGCTGGCCTGGTCAGACCCCCAACTGTCGCAGCTTTCTCTCAGAGCCACGGTTTGCGTCTCTTTCAGGTTCTAGCTGTTCTGCCGCAGGGAAATAGTGCGTCGTTGTGTTTATTTCCATGTATTCCTTCAGGCTCTTAAAGAGTTATGTAGGGTGAGGGAAATCTGTGAGCTCTACCCAGGTTGGTTCCCTGGAGAAAAGGTGTCAGAAACGCAACAAGTTGTTTCTCTGCTTGTAAACCTCCCGCGTCCGGTCTAACAGGAGATTCATGTCTGATTGTTGCGCTCTTTAGCTTTGCAAAGATAAAGTGTGCAACTGAAGGCTTAAAGTTGATTGAATGTGCTGCAGAGAGAGCATGTTTGCATCTGGATAGGCGTTTGTCACCAGTTTGTGGACATGAATCAGCCACTGTCCTGTAGCAGACAGTCTCAGACTGAGTGTCTGCTTTGTTTATGGTCATATTGTCCTACTGTTGTTCAGTGCTTCATTTCCATCCTGTTCTTACAGAAACAATTCCACCCGTGCGTCCACATGAGTGAATATATTTTATTTGGGTTTTTATAGTTGTTTTATTGCTGTTAAAGAAAACCTTGTTCACATGGAAAGATCTTATTTCCAGTTGCTGTTTAGCTTTCTTATTCTCTGACTTGCTCAGTCATATGGCTGTAGCAATATCTACCAATATTCTCACGTCACATTTCCTTAAAATCGTACAAGCCCATTTTAGAGACTAGATTTCAACTTCTTTTCTATGAAAAGTTGTTCCAACTCTGCGAAAAAACATGTCTGTTGGCTTTAAGTCTGCAAGTGAAGTCCCTTTTTGCTCCCACAGCAGACCAAAATGACATTTTCAGATCTTTTTTTTTTATGTATCGTCTCAAAAAATGAAGGAAATTGGAACTAATTTATTGGTTCACACATGAATATCTTTTTGCGACTTTTGTTTGTCGTCATGCAGGAAGGTGAACCTTTATCTCAGTCTAGCGCAGTCTTCAGCAGCTTTCCCCCTCTTGTTTTTATCTGTTTCTCTTGCTACCAGCTTCCCTGTCTCTGCTGATGAAAAGCGATACGCTGCCAGCACCGTGTGTCACAGGATGGAGTATTCAAGGGGATGTGCCAGTTTTCTTCCACAAGTGGCATTTTGCACGAGATCAACAAGTTTAGCTCTGGTCTCAAGGCATTGTAAATAAAATAAGACATCTTTACTAATAAACAGTCTTGTTCCCCTGAGATTTGATCCATTTGTAAAATATCATTTAGTGTTTTAATGGTCAGTGCGAGTGAGAGAAAATTATTAAACGGTGTTACTTGCGCCACATTTCAATAAAAAAATATGTTGCTACTTGTTTTAATTTAAATAACCATGAGTGGCCTCACTTCTGCTACTGCGCTAATAACGAAGCAAATTTTTTATTTAGCCCTTTTACTGAAAATGTGTAGCACACTTAGACATCCTTAGACGTTTTAGTCATGAATTCTTCAACTAGCTTGCATTACACTGTGTTGGTAGCTTTAACGCTAGCATCACTCATGTTTTTTAGTTCGTGACAGTAGGCATCACACACTTATCTTTCTACTCCTCACCTGATGGCTGCCACACATGCTTGAGACCATCTGAACCAAAAACACTCATCTCGGTCTTGTCAGACCATAGGACCTGGTTCCAGTATCCATGTCCTTTGTTGACATGTCTTCAGCAAACTGTTTGCAGACTTTCTTGTGTACAGACTTCAGAAGAGGCTTCCTTGTGGGGTGAAAGCCTTGCAGACCAATCTGATGTAGTGTGCGGCGTAGGTCTGAGCACCGACAGGCTGACCCTCCACCTCTTTAATCTCTGCAGCAATGCTGACAGCATTCCTGCAGCTGTCTTTCTAAGACAGCATTGGATGTGACGCTGTGCATGTGCACTGAGCTTCTTTGGACGCCCAACGCAAGGTCTGTTCTGAGTGGACCGCCCTCTTTTAGAAAGCTGAATGATCTTGGGCACTGTGCTGCAGCTCTGTTTCAGGGTGTTGGCATCTTCATGCTGTGCAACAATTCATCTTTAAGATCATCAAAGAGTTCTTTCCATGAGGTGTCATGTTGGAATTTTTAGTGAGAGACTGAGAGCTGTACTAAAAATTGAACACACCTACTCCCTATGCACACCTTAGACCTAGTAACACTAACTAGTCACATAACATTTTGGAGGGAAAATGACAAGCAGTGCTCAGTTTGGACATTTAGGGGTGTAGTCTCTTACTTTTGTTTCCAATGGTTTAGACATTAATGGCTGTATACAGTTATTTTGAGGGAAGAATACATTTTTGTTATACAAGCTGCACACAGACTACTTTTCATTGTGTTAAATTGTAATTTTGTCAGTTTTGTCCCATGGAAAGATATACTTAAATTTCAAGAAATGTGAGGGGTGTACTCACTTTTGGGATGCACTGTTATTCTGATTTTCAACACAGTTTTAAATTTAGGTTGAGTATTTCAACCATTTTCCATTAGTGTATTTTTATGTTATTATTTTATTGATGTAATAAATATGTAATTGATTTATTTAAATTAAATTTCAACTATAAATAAAAATTAAAAAAATGACGGCATACAGCAATGTATTTTAATAATTCCATCTCCATTCACAAGAAATTGCAATTCAATTTCTTTCTTTCAAATTGAAAATACCTGTCATTGATACGAGAATCAGAAAGGCTTCTTAAAATAATTGTTTTAAAAAATGACTAATCGGTTGTAGAATTATTTTTCAAGTGTGGAAGAGCTGAAGTGACTAAAAAAGTTAAAAAAGCTGCGAATATTCAATATCTACTTCCAGACTGAGAAGCAGTAGTGTCTGGATCTTGCCCGTATAATTCATCCTGCTTTCAGCAAGTTATTAAAAAAAGACAGTGATATTAATTAGTGCTTTCAGGTGGCAGTTGTGCTTCCCTGAGCAGAAAAGTAGCATTATCTTTTATATGTTTGGGTGTTACTCTGCGGTAGTTTTTGGGTGCACAGGAGCAGTTTGGGTCACATCAAAAGTGCTGCTTGCAAAGAGGAAATCTCATCGGTTCTTTGAACAGCATGCTTTGCAGAAACTAGTTGGAAACCTAAATCAAAAGGTAGCATTGTGCAGTTGTTCAGCTAACGCCTTTAATTGGCAGTTACCAGCATAAACTTCCATCTTGGCTTGCAATGTTTCCAGGATTATTTTAACAAAGGGGTGGTTTGTTAGAAAAGCAGCAGTACCAAAACTTCATTGTTGGGTGTATCACAATTTATGGGTCTTATTTACGCGTATGACTTCATGCTTTTGGAGCTGTAAAAGCTGCAGCTTCAGTTTACTGTTATTTTACGCCAAAAGTTCTCGTTAAAGCAGCATTTCTTCCAAAGTTTGCCCGTTTTTGCTTTTTCTTTAATGAGGAATGTTGAAGTCGATATGAATCTGAACCCAAAGATGTTAGACTCTCCAAATTGTGCCTTCGGATTGTTAGCTACTCGTTGGATTTGGCTGTTGTTAAATAACATTAAATAATCTCTTTCTGCGTTTGCAGAGATCCCGATCCTGCAAGTACGCACGGCTCATTCTTAAGATGATGATTTATTATAAACAGACAGTGGTCCTGAGGTTGTGTGGTTACTGACTCATGATTTATGCGTTGCTAACAGAGACACGCCTGAATTTTTTATTTAATTTCTTTTCTGTCTTGACTTCCAGATCTGATAGCTGATAGTAAAAAAAAAAAGTGGTTCTCTTCATTAGCCAAGAGTTTAGCTTTTTAATATGATAGTACCAACACTAAAGAGGTGAACACTCAGTAAATTCTTTTTTTATTGCCTCATGTTCATGTCAGGTTGTTGAGTAATCTCTTAGTTTATTCTGCCTGGCACAAACTCTACGACCTCTCCAGCTGTCATAGTTGTGTTTCCCCAATAGATGGCAGCAGGAGCTCATGAATCCTACCCTGCGGTGACAGCTGTTTAATGTGCTTTGAAATCACTGACCTTAAACAAGCCCTGTGGCAAAGTAGAAATGTCCTCTTTGCACGCAATCTGTGAATGACAAAGCAGCGAGGGAATGGAACGTCCTCCATGAGACAGACGAAGCCGCTGCTCACGGTGCACTGTGGGACGTTGATTCTCCCACCTTTTAAAGATTAGACGAAGTTGTTGCGTGGTGTTCTGATCTTTCATTAGTGCAGTTTAAACTCCTCCAATTAAAACGGTGCGCTTTACTTTTCCAGCCACAGCCCAGCTTCTGGCAGCAGAGGACGCTTTGAGCGAAGTCGACAGCCAAGTAGCCATGCATCACGTTCGCTCGCCTTGTGCTCTCGTGCAGAGATGCGTATTCTTGCAGTTTCACAGTCGCATCTCTGGAGTTTAATCTCCAAACAAACCAAAAGATTGGACACTGTTTACATGTACTGACCAGATTTGCTGCATTTGCAAGTCCGTCACATGTTAAAATATATATATATTTTTTCATTTAATTGTCTTTTCTTAATATATTTTGAGAAATGCATTTCCCTCTTTATTCATTTTGGAGTAGATCTGACAAATTCTGATGTTTATTTTATGCTGCAACAAAACAAACAACAACAAAAAAAACGGTGCCTTTTGTGAACATCTAATATTCTCAAATATTTGAGATTAGAGATAAAAATAAAAGAATTAGAGTAACTTAATTTAGCTTTTCTTGGGCGTCTGTGGTTCAAACACCAAATATACCTTGAAATGCACAGTGGAAACAGTCTTAGTTAGCACTACCTACCGAGATACAACCAATCAGTGCCAAGGAAAAGAAAAGCCAGCCAATTGCACATCAAGTTGCATTGCATCAAGGTGTTTCAGATTCCCAAGCTGCACTTTTTTTTTTTGGCTTGTTTTTGCGTTTCAAATATTTTAAATACTCAAAATTTTAGTTTCCTGCCCATAACTTTCCAAGAAAAGCTGCAATTCTGTTTCGCAAACAATCTAAATGAACATGATCAGATGGATGGGGCCACTGCCCCATTTTTGAACTTTTATTAGAGTCTTTAAACTCGCAGAAGCCACATAACGGAAAATTTTCCAGTTGTGAAACCGTAGCTTCTTAACGTTGTTGTTTAAAAGTACAGTTTGCCCTGCCAGGAATAACGTGGCTATCTGGAAAAGTAACTGAAGCTGGTTGTGAGAGTCAGATCACCACATGAAGCGGCACGCTGCAGAGAGCCTCAAGCAAAGTTTCTCCACCTCTGCTGTGAACATGCTCATTGTTTAGACTGGCAGCTTTTCTGGCTCTGTTTTTATTGAAACCCCCTGAAGGCTTCATGTGACTGCGAGTGACGTCTCGTGTTATCAGGCTGTTGTGTAATACTTTCTTGTAAAATATTCATTTAACAGCATGAGCAAATTTAGGCTCCTTTAATGTTCTTAAATGTCAAGTATAAATTGGATTTGGAGGTTAGCTGGGTATTCTGTGGGTTTTAGTTCCATCTGTTTCTCCATGGTGTATGTGATTCTGGGAGATCTGCATGACAGCTGGAAGGTAATACATGATCTGTCAGGAAAGTGAGGTAGGTTTAATATTTGGCGCTGCGTCTTTCTGCGTCTTCTCCTTTCATGGTTCAAATGGTCCAGAAGCTGGTTATGTAAGGCATTGCGTGCATGGCGGAGCGTTTTACTTGTGCTCCAAAGAGCTTCGCCCTCAAGGTCTGTGATGATATGAGACCTGACCGAGTTTTAGGGCGTTCCTTCTTCGTTGTTTTGTCTGTGTCTGAGCAGAAATCAAGGGGAATTATCCTCAACCACAAGCAGGTATAAAGCTGTCTGACCCAGCATCATTTTTAGGCTCTGGAAACAAAGTCTGAAAATGATCAAATAATTACACCTCTGCAAACATGGAATTTTGAACCTTCTACTCGGCAAATTCAGTAAAAAAAAAAATCCTGTGTGTGTAATCGCCGTTGATTCCCTGCCAAAGTTAGAGGCCTATAGCGGATTATTCCGGCTTACACACATCCGCACACATTAAATGATGCAAAAAGCACACAAACAGGATGCACATGCAGACATGCACAAGCCCGTGCCTCCTGACTGCTAAAGAAGAAGTGATGTGGAGGGAAACCGGCGAATCACATCACAGCGTGCAAACTGATGGAAAGGAAAAAAAGGATGCGAGTAAAATGAAACATGGAATATACATGTAGGAAAAAAACATCAACAGAATTCCATATTTCTCCTTTTGGGACCACAGCCAATGAGTACCCAGAACGAACAGTCTTCTTGGATTGGCTACTTTGGAAATGCCAAATATCAAGTAGAATAACGCAAAGGTGTTTCAGCTTCCCAAATATGTTAGATGGGCTCTGCAAAAAAATTGGTGAACAGGCAAATTTTCCCGAAATATTTTAGGTACGCTCCGTTGACAAATCTGCAAACACTGTAGAGAGAGATTAGCTTTCCATTCTTCTGCTCAAGCCGACTCTCAGTCAGTTCACAAATTTGACAAAATGTCTCCAACATGACAGTGAATTGATATTTGCTGGAAGAACCAAAACCGAAATATTGAAGTTGTGAAATAACCGGTACTCACCGAAGTCTAGCTTCTGATGTTTGTTTCCTCTAATTTATATTCTAAACATTTCTATGATACCAAAACTGACTAACTTTGGGCCTTCGAATCATGGCCAATCAAGCAGAGAAAAATAGATTCTAGTCGAATTTAAAGCCAATTTAATCGTTTTTAAATTTAAAGTCAATTTTAAATTATTGACTCTGTTTTTTCTTTCTTCTTATTTTAAGCAAATGCAAGAAATGTAGCTAATGTTGCTATTAAAGTTTATGCTAGGAAACCAAGGTTTTTGTCTTTTAAAATGTAAAAATGTTAACTTTATGATTTTGTTTACCCCATGCCCCCCCACCAAAAAAACCTCTTAAAATGGTGCAAAATCATCTGTTTGCCACCATTTGTTATCTTACAGAGTCCAGTGTTGTTATGCAGTATGCTGTAATAATTTGCTCATGTAATATATGGGTCACTCGCTGAACAAGAACAAGTGTTCTTGTTCAGCGAGAACACTTGTTCTCGCTGAACAAGTGAAGTTGTGACGCATAGCGTTCCGTCATCATTGACCAAACCGTCTCTGCTCAGCGATTGGCTGAAGGCAAACAGAGCGAAGGCTTCCCCCACTTTTTTACCTTAGTGAGCATGTGCAAACTGACCCCAGACCCGCGAGTACAATGTGTACAGACATGTTGGTTTCAGCAAGGTTGACTAAATGCGACCTGACAGTAACATTCAATATGAACACTGGGAGTGTTTTTGTTGTGGGCGTTTACACTGAAGAAAAGAATACGTGACCTTCGCTTAATGAGGTTAATTGTCAACACTGGCTCCTGTTAGTTGTTGGGCGCCTCTTTTTTTGCCACCATTTTGTTGCACCCTGAGCTAGGTCGCTATCTTTGGATGCCGCTCAGCTCACCAACAACAGGAGGACCTCCTGCTGGGGACTCTATGAATCTGTTGGAGGTCTTTTAGTGTGTGGAGGATGCTTAGCAGCAGTTTGTTTCCTGCTGCTAATGGAGGTGATTTTCTGAGGCAGCCAGCGGGCTTATGGGCGACGTAGTCAACAGTGAAACATCCTATTGGATGGATCCGTCTAATCTCTACTGACAGTTTATGTAACAGCAGAAAGAAAGCTGACATCACTGCCTAGGTCTCCTCTCTGCTCACCCAATCATCTTACAGTCTATATATGTCCAGACTCACACAACATGAGCTCCCCCTCTACACACACACACGCACACACACCCACACACACACACACACACACACACACTTATTCCTCCTTCTCTCTTCCTCATCCATCCTGGGTTCTATTGTTGCTCAGGCTCCCCAATGTGAAGCTCCTTCAGCTGTCAGGGGGAGCCAGGGGCGAGGGGCCGAAGAGCGCAGCGGTGGTACTGCGGTCTGTTTTGGTGGTGTGTTGGTGGGGCGGGTGCTTAGGTCCTGCGTTGTGATTCCGTGAGCATCAATGAGAGAGAAGGAGCAGACGTTGGCAGCAGGAACAGCAGCACGGGGCCAGAACGCCCGGGCCCTTAAGCTGCTCTTCTGGGAGCTTGAGAAGCATCTGAAGAGGTAACCATGGCTGTTTTCATTTCGCTGCTGGAATCTAAGCAAAAACATTTGTATTAAAGTTCCCTGCAGCCACTTGATAAAGTTCCCTGCAGCCCGCCTGCATCTGCAACAAGAGATACACTTCCATCCTCTCTGCATGATCCGTTCCTGGAGGGCTGCCGTCCAGCACGCTCTGTTCTTGTTTCTGCACATGTTCCTCATGTTTTCTTTGAGTGTGTGAAAATATGCCATTGAAATAATTTTTTTGTAGGCTCAGTTGCACCTATTCATCACAACTGTCAAAGATAAGAACTGAATCGCAAACCCTCTGGAGGTTAGCTAATAAATCTTATATCTCAACAGGGAGCATCAAATCATTCCTTTTTATTTTCAAACAATCTCTATGGAAGTGCAGTGGCTTCAAAAAGTATGCACTTCTTCAGATTTTGCCATATTAAAACCACAAACTTTAGTTGACTTTGGAATTTTCAGAAAACCTCATTGTTATTCCAGCAAATATTGATTTCTGAAGTTTTCCAGCGTTAAAACAATAGTACTGTTGTTTTTAAACGAATGTGAACTTGATTTCTTTGCATTATTTGAGGTCTGAAAGCACTGCAAAAGCACAATTGTAATCGGTGTAATAATTTGCGCAGCAATCAAAAATGAGCACATACCCGATCATCCTTTCTTTGCTGTTGTTCAAGGGAGAAAAAAAAAGTCAGACTCAACTTATCGGACAACCTCTCTGCTCTGCTGCTGATAAAGAAGTCTGGGATGATGTCTTGTTTTTTGTTCTTAGAATTCTGCATAATTCATGTCAATATTTGCATGAATATATAAAGCCTGCTGCTGTTAAGCATTTGCGCTTACGTGTCTATTACGTTTATGTTGACTGTTGATGTCAACTTTGAAACAACATGAGCTCATAAAACCCTTATTCTCAACCTTATCAGCCTGGTGTCGCATAAAAACCAGTTCGATGTGAACACTGTTTCCACCAGGTAGTTTAATGTGTGACACCAAGTAAGCGGTCATAAAAGGCATTCCTTGCGCGGGCATGTTCGGCGGACGTCCGCTTCGAATCTGCGTCCCGCAGGCTGAAGTGCGCCCGAGTATGTTGGGGCCTTCAGAAACACCTTCAGGTTTATGAAAAGTAATGCCCTGCAGCTTTAGACTGATTTTATGAGACTCAACAAAAATCACTTGGCTTATATTGTTCTTGCAGTATAAATGTGCACGGCATGCAAAGACCAAGGACTATAAATGTGTGTTTGGGAAATAGCCCTTCTATACCTGGCTAGTTTTTGTAACTGTGTTGTAGTAAAGTAACCAGCAGACAGTCTTCGAAGGTTTGGCCTCTACCTGGTTACGGACAGATTTAACTCAATAAGGTGCTTTAATCAGGAGCAGGTGATTGAAGTGAGCTCAGATGTGAATCAGAGTTTACGAAATGCATGAATTGAGCAGTCGCTGGATGCCCACTCTGACTGAATGTTGACGTGTGTTTTGTGGTGAGGGGTGAAAAAAGGGGAAGGACGGTTTCAGTTTGACTCTTTATTTAAACTCCAGCTGCACACACAAAACGTGCTTCCTCTTCTTTGTGTGCTGTTTGGCTAGTTTCCATGGGAATGCCAACAATCCACACCTTAATGTGGTCAAGCTGTCGACTCTTAACTCAGAGGCATTCATCTGACATGTCTACTGTTTTAAATCTCTTCAGATGACAAACATTTTTGAGACTTTGGACCACCAAGCAGCAGTCCAGTTCTGATTCTCTCAGTCCATGTGAGGGACTCCAATCCACTCCTTGAGAAACTCCCCCACCTCCTGAAACGGATTTAGCTCGACAAGCCTCCGAAAGCTCCAAATTATTTTACACAAATAATTTGGAGCTACCTTTCTCAGAAAAATCTGTGAATACTCAATCACAATTAAGTAATAGGCCAATTTTTCAGTATATTTCCTGCTAGTTTCATATTGAAACCCTGAGCACTATACAGAAATCTGCCTTGATATTATGCCACTTGATTTATTCTTTTAAAAGAGAATTTAGAGTCTGTTTAATGGAGCCCAGAAGACAAAAATGTGTAGAAACGCTGATAAATAGATGAAAGTCTGTCTAATCCCAGCTCTTTGTTGTTAAAACTTCCTGTCAGCAGAGGGAGACATCACTACACCTGCAAACGTTGTAGTGCTGCACAAACTTTTTTTGTATTTGGGGATAAAACCAGTAGATAAGACTGAGAGCAGAGCAAAGCGGGTGCATCGATAAGAAGGAGACATAATGTGTGTTTTTCTTGGTAAAGCAGGTGGAGCGATGGAACATATATTATACAATGAGCAACTTCTTCCCCAGTCCGACACGTGGGAGTGTCTGTGTTGCACATATATTATGTTAATGAGCTCCCCACTCTCGGCCAATCGCGAAGCTGCATGCGCTGTTTTGCCGCATGAATTACCCGGAGAGGGAGCCGAGCTGCGAGCAGCAGCAACCCGTCGCTTCAGTCTTTTGTGTACTCTGTCCCGGCTGCAGCAGAGCCAGCCGCCCCGGAGGTGTGACGCTGGGGGGGGGGGCTGACATAAGAAATAATGCGCTTTTTTTCTACTTTTCTACCGCTGGACTCCCGGTTCTTCCAGCCGCTCTGCCACCTCCGGGGCTTTTAAATGGGTGGGAGAGCATGAATTCCCAGTGCTACACGGTGGCGATGGACCTTGGTGTTTGTCAGCTGAGGAATTTCTCTATCTCGTTTCTGTCCTCTGTGCTCGGAAAGGAAAGTGCTACAGTCACAGTTGATAATAGGTAATGTCTGTCATACCGACTCTGCTGCGTCAATATACTTGTTGTGGATCAGATTTCTGAAATGAATGACTTCTTTTTACCCAACCCCATTGAAATAAACAGGCTTCAATATTCACTCATAGAAAGAGATTTTATTTTAAAAAGTAGCAGCCAATCAGGACTCTCCTTGCTAAGATCAGACTCATTTCTTCCCACAGCGCTCAGCCTCTGTTACATCATCCTCTTTTGCTCTCTGTTTCTCTCGCAGCTCTTCAGGGGCAAGCGTGGTCGCCATCGACAACAAGATCGAGCAGGCGATGGTAAGCTGCTCATCCTGTCTGCATGAGTGTTATGTAACCCCTCAAGTGATGCAGAGAGATGCTGCCACTGGATTCTGGCCTGCTTACAGTTCAGTGTGCTGGTTTTCTTTTGGGGGGGCTTCTGTGCTTAGAATTTCTTCAGCTTGTTTCTGTTTGGACTTTTCCTGGTTTGGAGCTCAGCGTGGGCCAGGCTGGAGGCTCCCTTCTGTTTCTCACGCACAGCCCTGCTCTCCTCCAGTGTTGCCAGGCAAGCCGCAGCCTCCCCTCCATGCTGTATAAATAACTCGGCAGCCAGTTGGCTCCGCCCAACCCGATGCAGGAACATTTTGTTCCGTAGCTGAGGAGGAGGCAGGAGGGGTGGGGTTGACAGAGGAGGGATGCTGAGATTATTCAACAAATCCCACTGCTACGTAGATCATCCTGACAACAATCTGGAACACTGTTTTGTTTTAATCTTCATAAAACACATTGATGATATCATGGTTAGTTCTGAGATCTGCAGAAACTAAATAAGGCCAATTATGACGATCAAATGACGCAATCAGCCAGTAAATCTCCTTTATTTTGATTTTAAAACTTAACATATTATTCATACCGCTAATACCTCTTCACATGTTTTTCCCATTTTAACTACAAGGGGCAGAATTGTGGAGTTGAAGGAAAACTCATCCTGATTTTCAAACTTTTTAACCAAATGGAATTCTGAAAAGTGCGGTGTGCACGTGTATTAAAGTTGTAGTTGGAGAAAAAAAGTCAAATTCTTAAAGAATCAGGACTTTAACCGCTTAAATGTCATGTCCAAAATATTTACATGTCACCTAATGGGTCACTGCTGTCCTCATGACAGTTAAGGGGTTTTGACTGGACCGCTCTAACCTCTGAATATGCTTCATGATCCAAGCCAGAAATTTTCTACATGGTGAGATTTCTGATTAATAATCAAATGGCTAAAATGAGGCCAAAAACTTTTTTTTTTCAATCATAAATACCACATGAGAGATTCTGCTATGCTAAAAGTTCGGCAATTTATGCAGAATAATACAAATTGTTCTTGGCAGAGTCTTTAATGTGAAATAATGAGGATGTATTATTTGTATGAAATGAAGTAATAAAGCATGGTTTATGTAAAAGGGGCTGATTTCTGAGCCACACCTGTTTTAAGTTTCTGACTGCAACACGTTTGCATCTCCGTCAGGACTTGGTGAAGAGCCACTTGATGTACGCCGTCCGCGAGGAGGTGGAGGTGCTGAAGGAGCAGATCAAAGAGCTGATGGAGCGCAACACGCAGCTGGAGCAGGAGAACAACCTGCTGAAGACGCTGGCCAGCCCCGAGCAGATGGCTCAGTTCCAGGCCCAGGTCCAGACAGGCGGATCCCCAACCGGTGCTGCCCAGGCTCTGCCCCCATCTGGACCCACGCAGGTCTTCCCCTCCGCACAGAACTCCGGCACATCAGGATAACACAGAAATCCCACACTGGAAAGAACCCCACCACCACCACCACCACCTCTCCCAGGATGAAGGACAGGGGTGATGGAAGACAGAAGTTGAGGAGGAGGAAGGCTGACTTACTGTGAATGGACATTAGCATTAAAAGACTGACCCTAAGGTCATTTGGAGGCTTCACCTGAAAACTCTTTTGTTGCACATTTAATTTAACTGAAAAACTCTAGAGTTGCACCAGAGTGAGTGAGTGCGTGCGCGTGTGTGTGTCACAGCTTCGTCTTTTACTGCCTGCTTCAGACAATCGTCTTTGTCGTCCCGGTGATAAACGAGGGGAGAACACAGCGTGCCATCCTGGATGTGAACATTAGCCACCCAATGCTTCACTCAGACAACCTGGAGGACTGCTAACGTGGAATCAGGTCGCTTTTATTTTAACATGGACAGATTATAAAGATGTGCTTTTTCTTTGTGTTCTTTTCTCTTGTTGATGTAATTAATGTTAAAATAAATAACCGAAAAAGTGAATAAATAGGACAAGACTGTTCGTAGGTAACTTTGTACAGACTAAATTTCCAGTTCAACTCTGCCAAGTGCCTGGTTTCTAACCATAGATACATATATAGAGGTTTTCTATGTTTCATGTTTGTGTGTGTGTGTGTATATATATATCTATCTATGGTTTCACCAGGTTTTAAACTACCTGTGATGTCTGAACTCAGGGTGGGAATAGAAGAGGATTTTTTTTTTTTTTTTTTTTACCTCCACACTACGATGCCGTTTCTCCTGCAGTGACACGTGAACTCTCCTCTCTGCTGTTGCATTCAAACTCACTTGCTCAAATGATCTGGACTCTCATCGTTTTATTTGGGGACATGTGGAGTTTTTGTTTTTTTTCCCCCTTTTCTACTTTAAATCATTTTTTTCCCCGTCTTTTTGTACAGCCAAGTGTGTAAGTTGCTCGTAGTGCGACTGGAGCGCCAAACACTTGTAATGTGACACTTGTCATGAGGAAAGGAAAAAAATGCGTTGGCAGAATTATGTCCATGAGTTGTGCACGTTCCTTCGAGCCCACCACAAATGTGACATTTCGATTGCACTAGACAGTTGCACCTCAAATAAAAAAGTATAAAACGATGGACTGTTTGCTCTTTTCAAACTAAAAAGGTTTTAGAACTTCATGCTTACCAAGGTATTTTATGCGATTGTCTTCAATCTTCTCCAGAACCGCTGTAATACAGACTGCTACAGGAGATCCTTGCTGCCCATAACCATCAGCATCTTCGACAGAAGAAAACTGAATTATACCTGCAAAGAATTTAACTGAATTCCAGCTTTATAGCTGGAGTTTAGTTTCATTTTGAAAAAAACAAAACTTAATATTCATTTTAAATACCTTATATTTAAAATCTATAGTTTCAGAATTACAGATTTTGAAATTATTGATGGATTGAAGACAGATTTTTGCAGATGGAAAAAAATATGCAAATAGGGAAATTAGTCCCATAAAATAGAGCGATTAACGCTGCTATAAGGTGTCAAAAATGACAGCATTGCTGTACCTGAATCTTACAGTTAAACACGTTTGATGATTGAACACATGATTTAAATCATTGAATGTGATTTATTAGTTCTTCATTGAATTCAGTGTAGCATGTCAGTTGCTGTGATGACGCCACAGCAGCAGATATTCTATTTCAAGGCCAAATTGTAACCTGAAGGTACAGCAGCTGGGCTAATTTTAGAAACTCTTCTAGGTTAAACGTCTCTTCCTGCTTGGCTCTGTTGAGGTCATTGCAACTCACTTTAAGGAGTCCAAATGCTCTAACCATTGGGGATGTCATTTACTTCCTGTGATTTCTTTGCCCTGCTGCTACTCTGAACTCCTCCCACAGGGGGGCCAGCACTGATCCTGGATCCTGACCCCCCGGCGGCCGTCTGGGTGGCCTGAGGGAGGATCAAACGCTGCTCCTGCTCCCGTGTCCAGATGGCACTTTCACAAATCCCATTTCATTGACAAAAGGTGTTTTCCTCAAGCGGGCTGGTTCTGGGGACAGGATGTTCTGAGAAGCAGGGGGATCATGCATGGATTAACTGGATCTATTTGTGTCGTAGGCGACGTTTGGAGGCTGCGCCGCGCTAGCTACGTTGAGCAGAGATATCAATCTGCTCCGTGGAAGTTAAACCAATTCTGCTCCTTTGTGTATTTTCATACCGGTGTTGCCAGACATGTAAAGACGACAGTGCCCCAAAACTGACCCTAAAAATCCTCTTTACAGCCGCATGAGGGGACCCCCCATCGTGTTGTTGATGTATTCCTTATTGCTGAGAAAGCAGGCAACCTGCTGGTTAAATCCTGAATTTCCAGACTGTCAATAAGCAGGCGTCCACCAACTGTGAGAGGCTCCACATGGGGATTAGCTCATCCAGAGTCTAAGCCTGGAAGAGGCACTTTGTGTTTCACCCTGGAGTCAACAGGAGGCAACAATCACAAATTTAGAAACATTTAAAACCAGATTTTGTGACGAAGACCTTGAAGCACCAGCTAATACTCATTTCCAGAGCATGTAAATCTGTGCTGTAAGCCTTTTAGGGCTTACAGTTTAATTTAATGTCCAATTCCAATAAAAGAGCCTCTTTAATACCTTCTGCACCAATCTGATCAAATTATTCACCAGAGGAGTCTTGTTTCCTGCTCCACATGCAAACCCACACGTGGTCAATAAGGGTTCAAGTCAGTCACCGCCGCTGCTGCAGAGCGAGTCACCTGACGCTACACCAGAAGCCGACACCAGGAACTCTGCGTGAGAGTGTGGACATTCCTGAAGTAGGCCTGCTGCCACGGTTACAGTACCCATCGCTTAATTTGTGGGTCATGTGGGGGTTTGTTTGGGGAAAACAGCAGTGGGGCGGTCCAACAGGTTAGACTGAAATATGACCAGCATATGAAATTTCATAAACTTTTCGACTTTAGTCGATTTTGCTGCCGTCACGTCTCGTGTGTTAGGTTTCGCCAAGGATGGCAGGAAACTCTTTGCCTTCTGCAGCCGTTTACCATTTGAGTGCATCTATTGTATTTTGTGGTTTTAACGTGACAAAATGTTACTTTTGTTAAGATGTAACACTGATGCCAATCATATTGAAGCCTCTCTAAGTGACTAATGCAGCACAATTTTAGGAGGTTGGTTTTCTGGGTCTCCAGTCTGACCCTGTTCTACTTTATCAAAGTCACATTTCTCAGAGTCACGTGTCCCTCCGCCGGGCCAGAACCTTCTGAAGTTTCAAAACAAATCGCAAACAGAAGCACATTTAGAACAGCACGTAGCTCAACACCCCTTTTGGTGAGAGAGGTTAAGGGGGCGGCTGGCGCATTAAATCCTCCACTTTTCCCTTTTCCTCCCCTCAGCACCTTCCTGGTTTCTTGAAACTGTCCCTGACGTCCTGAAAACACTTCAGCAAAGTAGCCGCTGTAATGGTTTCCACAAACGTCAGCCTGGTGGAACTGGTTCTGCAATTTCTCATCCGTGCTACTGTAAGGAAGGCGGCTGCATTCCTTTTCCCAGAGTGAAACTCTGTGTCACGTTTCATTCGTTCTCGCCGAAAATAATTTGTTCATGTTGACTGGCAACCTGCAACCAGACACGGCAATACCACTGAACTGAGAGGCAGACGGCAATAAAGTTCTGTTTGCCTAAACTTGCCTACCCTGATTAAGAGCATTGAACTTTTTCCATTTGGAGCAAATGTGGAATAGTAGCCGGAGAGGACCAGAGTTGAGTCATTCATCCATCCATTGTCTTGAGCCGCTTGCTCGTATCTCTATCACCAGCAGTAAGAATCTTCCAGCCTGAGTTCCACTGTTTGAAGACACCATGAGCAGCAGCCTGTTCCATCCGAGTGCTGAAAACCAGCAAGCAGATGACCGGCACGGCTGTCATGATGCCAGGCTCTGGGCGGACACATTCAGTCACCACTCAACAAGGAGAAGTGTCGACCCTGTGTGGTTGTGACCTCACACCGTAGCAGACTCGCCGTCACCCAGTCAGTGTGTCTGCTGAGAGGAAAAAAACGAAACCAGTGCATTGTTTGTGTCTGAAAATTATTCCGATTTTCAGGTGGACTGTTTCCCCTTCATGCAAATTGAGCGTGAAAGGGACGGCCGGAGCAGGTGTTCACCAAACGCTGAGGCTTTTCCATGCTAACCTGAGGAGCTGAATGCTGTCTGCTTGACATCTGGCCATCCGGGCAGAGATTTTGTCAGGAATGCACAAAACTCCTCACAGAAACCCAGAAGTTCAACTCTCTGCTTGCAGACACGGTTGACCTCCGATCATTCTGAGGTCAGGTTTTTATCTCTGCGCTGCTTCCTGTTTGCTTCCTTTTTGTAGACAGGAAAAGATATCAGTCGCCTTGTCTTTCTTCCTCTTGTCGTCCCTCCGGTCTTTCCTCGCATTGTTTAGATTCGGGATTTTTTAAACTCTAAGCAAAAGCAATTTATCCCAGGTCTTTGTTGCCTCCTTCAGCCTGTGTCACACAATCAAAGCCAAATCAGGAGGTTTTTTTAGCTCACACCCCTCAAGCCAAAAAAATTGTTGTAAAAGCATTATTACTTCTTAAAACCAGGCGTTCATGTTAAAAGTTATCTGTCAAAGAATATTAATGGAAATATTTCACTCAGTAAAAATGAATGTCACCTCTAGATTGGCTGCTTTGCAATACCAGCCAATAGCGTGCCAAATAGCATTGCTATTATATATATATCTGTGAAATAATATATATATATAGATAGATAGAGAGATATGCTATATAATTATTTAATACTCCATTGTTTTATCAGTGAGGTTTCTAAGATGCTTAATATTTATAAAGACTATTACTCCTTTTTGCAAGGCTTTTTTTTTTTTTAGATAATTTTGTAAAATTATCCCTAACCCTAACCCTTAACATAAACACTGCTCCTCTAATTACAACTCAGAATGCCCCAGAACAGGTAAAACAACAAGAGGACAGTGAATACTTTTGTAAGTGGTAGCTCAAATAGTTTCCCATCATTAGCTTAGTCTGGAACGGTCTTTCATACCGTCTCAGTGGTTTGCATTGTTGTCTGCACTACAACCCGCAGCCGCCTCCAGTCTGAGTCATGCCAGTTGCGTCCTCAGCATGATTCTGGTCAAGGTTTCTTTAACTGGACGCTTAGAAATGAGGCAGAGGATGAGGATTTTAATGTGACAAAATATGCTGGTTGGTTGAGTCTGCTGCCATTCATCAGACAAAATGATGCGACTTGCTTCTCCACATGCAAGGACTGGCAAAGGCTGCAGGGTTTGTTTGCAGTTTTTTCATCAGGGAGAAAAAAATTGACTGAAAATATTATTTTGCTTTTTGCACTGCGCAAAAGTTTTAAATCGCTGCTTGTTTTACTTTTCTTCGTGTTTTCCGTCCAAGCAGCCAGAGATTGTCTTCCAGAGCCGTCTCCATCAGGCATTCTCCAGACTTTCTGCAGCTCTTTGTTTTGTTTTCATGCCCCGTGGGTAGGCATTGCTGCACAGTGATAAAATTTGCAGCTGTTGGGGAATAAATAGGAAACGGATTGTGCAGCTTTTCCATCTGGTCTCACTAAAGAGGAGGAGACACTCAAGCTCCAGTCTAGTTCCAACTAGTTCTTCCCTCTCGATTCCATTCATAATTCACTGCCCTGGTGTTTCGGTAAGTTTACAGAGAGAAGACAAGCAAAGACGAGCCTCCTTCTCTCCTGCTTGTTTTCATCATCCAGCACAGAGACCCCTCCACACACCTCCCGCCCTCCTCCTTTGGTTGCCTGGTTGCCCTACTTTCTCGCTGTGGAGAGGCAATAATCAGCCTCCTCATCTCTGTTGCTGCAGATTTTTATGGCCGTGCCTGCAACGCCTGCAATCTACACCGCCTGCACCTCACAGCGTGCCTTTTTATTTACGAGGCCGTTTATTTACGAGAGGCGCACCGGTATCTTTTTGGCCCATATTTGAATTTATAACCTGGTATCAAAATACGGAGCAGCAGCTTTCAAACGCTTTTGTGACATTTTGGACAGGACGTGTTGTTAAGCATCTGCATCGGGCCCGTTAAATCAAAACAGAAAATCTAGGTCAACGTGTTCCTTTTCATGAAATACTGAAACTAAAATACAAGACGATGCACATGCTGCAAGCCCTACAGACCTAACTAGTCCATTTTTTTTTTCAATAACATTGTTACAACCTAATAATAACTAAAAGTGCTTTTTGTCGTCTTCATTCTTTGATCAAAATCCAGTTTGTTTGCCTCGAGAGTCCGGTCCGCGCAATCGAACCTAAAAAGCAAACTCTGGTTCGCCAGATTTATGGAGGTGTGCTCATTCGTTTCAGGCTCCTTCAGAAACCTGGACATTAAAATGAAATGATCTCATTTAATTAGGAAAACCAGCAAAGTTGCTGCAATTCTATTCCTGGTAAATTCTGTTTTTCTGAGCAGTTAGATGAGAAATTACACTTTCGAGAAAATAGACTTTGGAGTTGAATGTCAATTTAAGAGTATAAGATGTAATGCTGATGCTGAAACCGTTTGACTCAGTGTTATGTGGGTGGCTGTGAAGCACCGACTAAAAGCCTGGAGAAACACATTTGGAGGATATATAATAACATTTATACCCTGAAAATGATTTATCATTCCTGACACAACATGAGCTCATCCTTAATTTGAACATGCGGCCCAACATTTGACTTGATGAAGCAAGCTGGAAGCGATCCGTTCTTGCCGGCAAAGGAGGTTGTGTTTGCGTAACTCAGGTGGAGCAGGGTGCAGCTCCTGTCACTTGCTTGACAGTAAAAGGTTTCCTTTATTACACCTGGAAAACTGTTTCATCCCACATTCCTGAAGCTCAGTCATAGTCAGCATGTCTTGTCCATGCAAATACAAACCCTCCTCAGACTGCAGCACCTGAGCCACACCCCGGAGTCCGCCTCAATCCGGTTTCTCTGTAATTCCGATCCTGAGAACGCGGCTGAGCTCCCGGGAACAAACAATCGTCACCCACTGGGCTCGTTAAAATGTTGAGTCACCTGCTAATTGTTCCTTCTTAACATCTGACCCCAGAACACCAACGTGTCGGTCCCTCCCAGGGTTCTGGGTCTGCCCGGGGGTTTCTTCCCAGGTGGACAAACATCCCCTGGGAGGTTTCCATGAGGCTTCTTGTTGTCCAGACTGTCCTAACTTAAAGCAGAAGAGATGCAGTTCTACTAACTGAACACCTGATGATGGAGGTATTTACAACATCTCAATGGCTTCATTCACACACATCAATACACATTAGTTCAGGATGTTATTCTATCGTTCATGACGTATATCTTTTGACCGAAGGTGAGGCTTGGAATGTTGATAAAGCCGTTCATCAAATGCTTTGCGTGTGCCTCAGGTGTTTCCTCATCGCAACAGAGCAGCAACTGGGGTTTTCAGAACTTCCCTCAGTCCTTCTATCCGTCTTGTCATAACTCATGAACAAGACACAAACATACTCAAACTGCTTTACTTGAGGAAGAGGCAGAACCTTGACCCAGAGAGCTGCCAAACTTTTTGTGTTTGAGAACCCAGGATCTCACACTCGGAGACAATCGGTCTTCATCTCAGCTGTGAACGACTCCAAGGACAATAGACCCTAAGAGTCCCTCCTTCACCCCAACTACAACCTCAAATCCTGTCCACGAAAACTATAAACAGGGTACACGACAAACAGGAAGCCCTGGCAATGTTTTATCCCGTCTGGGAACAAGGCCAGCTTTGCACCAGGAATCCAGAAATAGTTTGTAATTTTACGAAAGCAGGTAATCAATCGGTAAAAGACAATCCAGGTGTCCGATACCTCCATCTTCCTACATCTTCCACAAAATATGTGCGAGGGGGGGGGATTACTTTCAGGAAAACACGTCACTCTTCAAACTAAATACTAAGGACCAAAGTTACTCCCTGAATAAAGTATTTTAATTATATGAGCAGCAGAGCAACTGAAAAACTCTCTCAATCTGTAAAATTTGACATTACAGACTACAGAAGCTGTTTTCTCATGTATATTGCTTTTGCATTCATCATTTTTCTTGCCACTTTTTTGTCCAGCTGAACTCAATGATTTCTCAGCGTTAGAGGCACCAACGGCACACACACACCCACACACACCATATTATGACACGTCATAGCTTTAAAATTCTTTTCCTTTTACGACAATATTACAACCCTTGGTCATGGAAGTGCAAGATGATACGAAGCAAAACTCTTGGAAAGCACAGTTCTGATAGTGCCGATCCTTTTCCACGAGGGAGGTTGCAAATAAAACCTAGATAAAAAAATAAAAATAAAACTGAATTCCGAGAAGAATAAGATAAGGAGTGAAAACCAGTCTGAACAAGCAATGCATCGTTTGCAGTGACAAAAATAAATAAATATCTACGATGTCAAAAAGAATGAAAACTCTCGTGATGCTCATCTGTCATGTTTTAAGATGAAATTTACCTAAAGATAAAGTGAAAAACCAAACCGAAATCCTTCAGTGGAAACCGCAAATTAAAAGAAAAACAAAAAAAACACCCTCCTGCTGTTTGTCCTTAACTGTTGTCAGCAGGAAAGTACTTCACCTCACAGATTGAAAGAATTTATTACTAGAACAGACCGGGACGCATGCGCTTTGCTTTTCCTCGACTTCAGTGTAACGAGCACAGGGCAGCGAGCCAGAGACTATCCACCACACACACACACACACACACCCGCACACACCCACGCACACACGCACACACACACACACACACACACACACCCCTAATCATACACAAAATGTAACACAGTCAAATAGTTTTATAGGTAACCTACTTCCTTGCAGGATTTTTTTTTTTTAACACGTTTTGTTTGTTTTAAATTGGACTATTTTTAACAGTTTGTGCCCCAGCCGACTCAACTCTAAAATGGTGTTTCAGGGAACCTGAAATGTTTCAGGTGGATCCGCAAAAGTTGTGTTTTTTTGTCGCTCACGCTGCGCCTCCACTCGGATCCGGCGTTTTGGGAGACCAGAAAGGATCATTTTAGAAACCAGATCCCGGAGTGGATGAGTTTCAAAACGCTGGTTTCATATTTCATTGTGGACATGTGAGACATGCCTTTTCTAAATGATGACACCCTAACCCTACATTTCCTTTTTTTCAGTCCGTCTGATGTGGACTCGGTTCTTAAAAATGCAGCGCAATTGTTGCATTACTGTGCCAAAGACCGAGGGACAGCGGAACTGTCACTTCGGAGCCGTCAAGCCACTTAGTGGAGCAGAAGCTGGAAGAGGAGCTGGAACAGTGCGTTCCAAAGCAAACCTCATTGCCTCATCAGCTACAGTGGACACATGGCTTTTGTTGTGCCATGTGTCCACCCTAACCCTAACCCTAACCCATAATTCTGTTCTGCAGGGACTGACATTCTGTCAGTCACTTGAGCTGGAATCCCATCCCACACTCTAAATATGTCTTTATTTAATAAATTCGCAGTGGATTAGCGTTTGGATTCGGCAAAGCTTAAATTGAGGCCATTAGTGGTTTGTATGACAGTCAAACACACAGGAAGCAGTAGCTAGAGATTTACTGGAGGGTGCTGCCCCCACCTGTTCAACACAAGGAACAAAAACAAACCGTTCAATAAGTAGCAAGTATCTTAGTAGCCTAAATGCATTCTCCAGCAGAATTAGACAAACATAATGTTGTACTTTAAATATCTTCAACCCTGTGAAGAATGCTGCTGCCCCTTGATCGCAGTCAGCTGCTTCTGCAGGTGGAAAGTTTCATCCAAAGTCTGCCTGAAAAAAAGAGACGATTTTGGTTATTTTTAAAATTTAGTTTCATGTAAAGAGGAAATAGATGGGGCGATGGCTTTACCTGTGTATGGCCTGAGCTCTGCTGAGCTGGCAGCGCAGCCGCTTGACGATGGCTTCATAGCGCCTGTTTTGGATCTGAAGGAGAGAAAATCATCAATGAAATGTTCTCATTTTGGGGGATAATTCAATCCTCTGCTCTACCTCGATATCTCTCTTTAACTTTGCATGAATCTCAAAGTCTTTCTTCAGTTGTTCTCTTCCTTCAGCGATGGCTATCTGACTCTCAGAGATCTCTCTCTTCAGGGCTTCGGTTTCCTCCTGGACAGAAGGACGTCTTCAAAAACCAAATACATAAAATCATTTTGTGTATATTTTGTACCTTAGCCGTTTGCAGGGTTATCCCGTTTGGGTTTTGCAGATCCTCCTTGAGCTGTTCCTTCTCCTGCCTCAGCTTCAAGACCAGCATCCTGGTCTCCGTCAGCTCCCTGCGGGCCTCCGTCTGGCTCACAGCCTGCAGGACGGCGTCTTTGTGGCCTTTCATCTTGTTCCTGTACACGCTGAATTTTTCCAGAGTGGCTCGGGCGTTCTCCTCCTCGTCCTGCAAGAGCATGTGCAGCTTTACGTTCTCCTTGTTGATGCTGGCACAGCGGTCCTGCAGCAGCGCCCTTTGCCTCTCCAGATGCTCCATCTCTCCTTCCACCAGGCGGATGTCTCTCAACTTGGACCTCAGCTGCTGCTCCGCATGTGGACTTTTCTGTTCAATGTCAGCCAGAGCCGCCTTCAGTAGAAATGCACTGAGCCATAACAGCATATTACAAATACTTCAGAAATACAGTGGCTCGCGTCAGACCAATGGTGACAGTGTACCTGCAGGGTTTCCAGAGTTTTCTGTTTCTCTCTCAGGGTCTCAGTCTGGGTGTAGCTGTGCTGACTGACATCCTCCACCGCCTTAGCCAATGAAAACTCACAGGACTCCTGGAAGCCTGAGCACATCACAATAAAACACTTAAAACCATGTCTTAAAGCAGCTTTCTTGTTCTGTTCCAGCTGGAATAGAAATGAATATTTTTCCACATAGATTTCCCAGTCAAGGTGAAACATTATGTGTCCAATATAGCCAGACAGACAAGAGTTTGAGTTTGTACCACAAACTGGAACTGAAATGGTACTTGTTTCTGTATTGCCAGTTAGCCTGTTAGCCGCGAAGCTAATATGCTAGTCGGCTAAGAAATATCAGACTAATATTTAAATCTTCTTGATAAAATACATAAATATATTTGTTAATATTCCAATATTTACTTCAGTATTTTGCTATATTATTTCCTAACCCTTGTTATCCGGGAATTGCGACATTTTGTTGCGAACACTTTTAACTTATTTATCACAACTTTATGTAGCCGACAAAAAAAAAATATAGCAAAGACACAGATGAGTTGCTAATAGAACCCAAAGATCAAACGACATTTCCCAGAAGTCTTTATTGCGAGAACTCCGGCTACTTCCGGTGAGCGCTTGCGTCATCAGAGCGCGCCAGAGACGACGTCGCTTCCTCGCCGGCTCCTAAAACATTTGCTGACATGATTTTCCCTCGCTGGTTCGGCCTGTGCTGTCACTGCAGCCGCGTCGTTTCACGCCGCGGGTTCCCGTGGGGGCCCGTGGAGGGCCACGGCTGGCTAAGATATGCGAACTTCACAGAGCCACAGCTAGGAGGTACCAACGCAGTCCCAAAACGCCGCTCACATTGTGATATAGGGGATTTGTACAACAACAACTCAGTTCGGAGGTATCTGCGGAAACTGATGGAGGAACACGGAGACATCAGCCGGAAGTTACGACACGATCACCTCGGTGATTCGGACAGGAAAGCGCTGCTGAAGAAGCACACGGAGCTGCTGCCTGTTGCTGGTCTGTTTGGAAGCATCGAACAAGCCCAGAAAGACTTGGAGGAAGTCCTGTCGCTTCTGCGCAGTGAGTAGCGACCGAAACCTTTCGCGTTCCTAACCTTAGGGTGGAGCATTCGTGTCTTAGGTTCACTTTTGAACCTGTGAATACGCAGCTGGTACTAAAGATGAGGATCAAGACCTGATCCAGCTGCTCAGAGAGGAGGAGGCGCAGATCTGCACCAACATTCTGACCTTGAGAAAACACGTGAGTCCTGTGCAAACAACCACAGAGCTTTAATGTCACTGATCACACGTTTTAATGTCAGTGTTTATTTCTTTTTTTTTTTCTTTTTTTTTTTGTATTCAACACATTACTATCAGTAGGAGTTGTCAAAAAAAAAAAAAAAAAACAGGAAACAAACTTGTGGCTCCAAACCAGACACCGTTACCAGCATCATAGCTGATGCTGTCTGGTTTCAGGTCCAGCATTAGCCAATCAGTGGGAGGTTCTATGCTTTCTAAAGATGGAACCAAAAGCCAACATTTAATGATTAAGTAGTAGCTCAGAATGGATCCTTGCGGTACGCCAGAAAGGGGCACAGAGAAACATCAGTTGAAACTCAAATGTGATGTAAAACTGGACAATTTGACCCCAACCAGCTCTTCCTGTTGTCATACTTAAAACTGTATTCCCTCTCCAGTTAATCAAAGCTCTTGTACCCGTTGACCCTCTCGACCCAAGCGATGTTGTGCTGGAGATTGTCTCAGGACGAACAACGGGAGGTAGGAAAGAAAACAGGACTATTTTCCTTGGCTTTCAAGCATCAGATTCTGGTTCCTTGGTTTAGTTTTCCACCTTTTCTTTGGCTGCAACAAGAAAGATCCATCACTACAATAATATTTAAAAATCCACGGATGAAAATGAAAATCGGTTAACCTTTGGGGTGAGGGGGGGGGTTCTCAAAAGATGATTCTTGGCTCTGTTTCAGGTGACATCTGCCAGCAGTTCACCAGGGAAATGTTTGACATGTACCGAGGCTTTGCTAGTTACAAGAACTGGGACTTCGAGGTTCTGAACTACTCGCCTGCAGAGTACGGTAAGGTTACCCAACCCAAAGAGTTTAATAATAATACATTTCGAATTGACTAAATGCAACAATCTCTCTTCCAATTGGGTTTGATTGATCATAGTCAATCTTTACTGTGCTCACATACACAGAACAACAGAACAATGACAGTTAGCTGTCTCTAGGTGGACTGCACCATGCGGCACTCAGGATAGCCGGGGATAACGTGTACATGCACCTGAAACATGAAGGAGGAACGCACCGGGTTCAGAGGATCCCTGAGGTGGGCCTCTCATCCAGGATGCAGCGGATCCACACTGGAACTATGTCAGTCATCATCCTGCCACAGCCAGTTGAGGTACACCCCAAACTTTTACCTTGTTTCTCTCTCTGATGCTAACCTCAAGCTCTCTCTGTAGTTGGACGTCCACATTGACCCAAAGGATCTGCGGATCGACACGTTCAGATCACGAGGCCCTGGCGGCCAGGGCGTTAACACGACAGACAGCGCCGTACGGATAGTTCACCTTCCTACAGGTTCAGTCTGTCAAGAGATCTTCCTGAAGTTACTCATTATCCGTTCCAGCTATAAACATGTCGGTCCTAACAGGAATAGCATCCGAGTGCCAGCAGACGCGCTCGCAGCTGCAGAACAGAGACACGGCCATGCGCATATTGAGGGCCAGACTCTACCAGAGCATGAGGGGCAAGGAGACCGAGCAAAGGCACACGGCGCGAAAACGGCAGGTCAGGACACCGCTGAGAATCTGTCTCAGATGTTGTTCCGGTAAAAGAAGGAAGTTTAAGCTCTCTAAAGATAAAAGTTTTCCAGAGGGAACATTACCCTAGGGAAGATGTTCTTTGGACCGATGAGACTAAAACTGAATTATTCGGAAACCAGAACATTTTGGGCAGGAATCAAATACAGCATTCCAGAAAAAAACAAAAAAACCCCCACCAAAAATGAAAGCTGAAGCAGAGCTCTATAAAGTGCAGGTGTCAAACTCAAGGCCTGTGGGCCAAATGTGGCCCATCGTAGCTTTTTATGTGGTCCTCTGGACTCCAAATGACATTAATAAGTCCCTCCAGTTTTTCAACAAATCTGCAAAGCTCACACAAAATCTACAGATTCCTGCATTTTTTTTCTGACTTTTACTGCAATTTTTTTTCTCAAAATTGGCCAAAAACATTCAGTTTAGATGACTGCTGCCACAGCCTTGCTTGATGTCAAGTTATACTCTGGGGTCGACATGGCGATTAATAAAAAGTCACGTTTAACTTCATAAATATTAAGAAACACTAACTGAATGCTGAAAACGAGCAGCTATTGGTTGATATTTTAACATTTGTATTAGGTTTATCAATACATCCTTTAGATTTTTGGCACATCCCAATATGAAAATGAGTTCGACACCCCTTCTCTAAAAGGTTGAAGGAGTCTCTCCATCGGTTCTTTAAAATCTGAATGTGCATGTACATTTTGTTTATTGGAGTGGAAGAAAGAGTCCACTGTGCTGCTTGAATAAAATACCTGGAAGTTCCAGGCCTAGTCAAAGCTCAGCTTTTCTCTGTTATCAAGGTGGGCACACGCAGCCAGGCAGAGAGGATTCGCACCTACAACTTCAGCCAGGATCGAGTCACCGACCACCGGACAGGATACACCACCAGAGACATTAAGGTCAGATAAGAAGCAAATGTTAATATCCATCCATGTCTGCCTGTGAAATTGATTTGATCATGACAAATGTTAACTTAGTGTAAAGTTTGCTGATGACAATCTAAACGGAACATTGTGGCCAGATCTCTACTCTCATGTATTTTGTTTTCAGGAGTTCATGAGAGGAGGGGAGGAGCTGGAGGAGCTGATCTCAGACGTACTGGAGCATTCTGAGCAGGAGGCTCTGCTGGAGGCGGTAGAGATCAGCAGCTCTGTGACCGGACAGCCTGCAGACTGACGGATGGATGGACAGACAAGTAGGGTAGCTGGACTGATGAATGAAAAAAATAGACAATGAAAAATTAAGTAAGGCTGCACCAATAAATTGATGTGTTCGTTTAATAAGTCACCCCATTGTTGCTAACTCGGCAACTATTTATACAAAAAAAAAAAAAAAAAAATCTGCATTGACCAAAATCAGAATTGGCAGGTCAGACTTCTTAAAGATGGATGATCGGCCAGAAAACTGCAATCAGTGAACCTTTACAAATGGGTGAGTGTTTGGAAAGAAGATGCAACTTTTAAACTACCAGATTCCACCACTCATTTTGGTCCGTGCTTATCCCAAACCGGAAAACTGGTCAGTGAAATTCCAGACAGAGTGGGAACGTCTCTCCATCACATCTGGAACCAGGCCCCACATCACGTCTCCACGCTGCTGCATCTGTTTGTTTTTTTTGGTAATAAAGCTGAACCGTCTGTTTCTGGTCATTTGCCAGTCAGGGTGTGGTGAAAACATCTATCAGCTCTACACACACACACACACTCCCCATGTCACACCCTGGGTGTATGTGCCAAGAGGCCAATAGCCCTGCTGGGCCTGGAGTGGGTTTCATTCCCCTCTAATTGCTGGACAATGATCATGTTAGATTGTCTCCATGTAATAAAATCCCAAACTATAGGAACATTTTATTAATCTCTCTTCAAAATCATGACTTCAGTGAATAAAAAATACATTTTTAATTTGGCCAAATCCTGCTTATCATACATTCGGAAAAATAAAAAACCTCCTACAAAAGTTTGTGTCAATCCATTGACATGTTCCTAGAAACTTTTACTTCCAGGAAAGTCTCCATCTGAAGCTTCTTTTGGAATCAGTCGTCCTCGTCTCTCTGCCGGAGGTTCCTGTTCTTCCCGTTTTGGGTCTTGTTCCTCCGGAATGAGGCGGGTCCGCCCTCCTCTCCCAGAGAGGTGATGACGCGTTCCTTGAACTTGGGTTTGGGTTCTGACGGGAGTTCTGCTGGGGGGCCGGCCGCGCTCTCCTCCATCTGGGGCAGCTGTAAATCCACTTTAGCACTGGGAAGCAAACAGGAAAACATCAGCTGATTACCTGCGGTCCACTTCATTCCATGTGTCGGTTTGGGAATTCTTACTATGGATCCTGCTTCTGCTGGACCCGTTCCCAGGTTCCGTACGGATTGGCTGCTCTGGGCCTTTTTACTGGAGTTTTTTCCACTGTCACCACCTCTGCTACCGTCTCTGGTTTGGGTCCTGACCTCTGCGCCTCTTCCTCTGGTTTTGTCTCTTTCGTTTCCTCTTCCAAAGCGTCTTCTGCCACTTTATCCTCACCTTCTATTTCCGAGGGTTCAGCCTCTGTTTTTCTTTTCTAAAAACAAGAAATAAACTCAAGTCTGGCTTTTTAAAATTCACCTGAGCGTCGTTTGTATTTAATCTCACCCTAAAGTTGATTTTGGGGATTTTGGACTTCGGATCTCCTCCCACCGTCTGCAGCTCCATAGCCGACCCGTCAGACTCTGAGCGCTCCTCCTCTGCAGGCGCCGTCTCCGGCTGGCAACCGGGGTCCTCACCTGCATTCTCCTCTTTCTCCTGCTGGGTCTCCGGTTCCTCACTGGAAGGGAAGTCCGCCGGCTTCTCCCAGCTGGACTCTTAAGAGGAGACAAAGAAAACCGACACGGTTGATCAACGTTATAATAGTTAACTAAAACTAATGAAGTAATGAAAACTGTAATGGAAAAAACTTCTTGTAACCTGAAATAAATAAAAATGACAATTAATGGGGAAAAAACTATAACTATAACTAGATTTTGTGTTTATAAAACTAAAACAAACTTTTGAATTCTGCACCTAAAATGAACAAAAGTATGAAAAACAAAAACTACTACTATAACTAACAAAACTTTAATATTGAACTCATAATGACTAATAGAAGCTAACAAACACAGTGTAAAGACAGACCGGGCTTAGGCAGGGACCCCTCACCTCCTGTGTTTGTGTTGTAGAAGTACGTGTAGCCATCTGGACTCACAGCCTCCATCCAGGGAGAACCCGAAGAACTCTGAGGGGAAACGGGATCAGAACGTAAACCTCAACAGGAAGCAGAATGTAAAGGTCCACAGGAACCAGAGCTTGAGGACAGAGTTTACCTCAGACTGCTGGGACTGAGCAGAAGCTGAACTTCCTCCCTGGAAATCTTCGGGTTTTTCCCACTGAGACACTGCAGAACAGGAGAAATAAGCTGGACATGGTTCTGGGTTCCAGCAGGAGGTTCTGTTGCATCTGCCTGCCTCACCTCCTGTCACAGTGTTGTAGTAGTAGGTCTGTCCCTCATCGCTCTGGCCTTCCACCCAAACCTGCATCTCACTCGGTCCCACTCTGGGCTTCCTGCTCGCCTTCCATCCCTTCTTCTTCTTCTTCTGCTGCTGCTGCTGCTGCTTTTTGGGCTGACTTCCCACCAGAGGTACAGGCTGATATTGAGGGGCTGCTCGAACTGGAGAACTTGATCCTACAAAATATACTCAATTTAAATCCAAATGAAAACCAAAAACACTTAATAAAATGTTGCTGAATTACCATCTGATCCCCGCTGCATCCTCTTCAGATCTTCCTCGTACGCCTTCAGCGCTGCCTCCTCCATCGCTGCAAACTCCTTGGACATACGCTCCTCCTTCTTCGCCTTTTCAACACTCTTTTTCTTAATCTGCACAGAGAAGGGCGGAGACAGATGAGCGGCTGCTGCTGGTCGGCCAATAGCAGGACAGTGTTAGTCGTGATGTGGGAGCCTGGAGCTTATCTGTACTGCCAGTCCTGAGAATGATGCCAAATGAGGCATGTTTATTTCTGTTTATTCAAGTTCTAAACAGCGATATAGAAACAACATATTTTCTTCATTCATTATGCATTCATGGCAATACCCTATATTTTCTTGCTGTCTCTTTCCAGTCAGTAAAATGCATTCCTGACTCAATGCTTCAGTTTAAGTTAGTTAAAAATACTTTATCAATTCAAAATGAATAAATATTGTAGAAGTTATTTTTCTTATTCATCTTCATTATACTTCTTAACTATTTTCAGGAAGTTAGTTATGTCCATCATCGTTTTATTTCTCTTATCTGTGATAATTGAAGGTGCTTTGTGTGTCTCCTGGAGTTTCCGAGCTAAATCTAGAACTGCTTCTGCTGCAGTTTTCTTCCTGTTTTTCTCTTTGCTCAGGTAAGGTCCAAACTGGATTCTGCATAATACAAATTTAGTTTGTTTGTGAAGTGATACTAGATATTATACTAGTAAGACTTTTATAACATGAGCAAAGCAACGACTATTTTTGAATAGAATATTAAATCAGTATTCTTACCTCTGAAATTTTAGCAGCCACATTTTCTTTGTGATTCTTCCCTCTTTCATGGAACTCGATGCTCTGCAGATCAGACATTAGAAGTAGTAGCATCACCTCCACATAGGGATAACGATGTATGTTTCTGTAATACTCACAGGCTTGTTGTCAGCAATCCAGCACTTGCAGTACTGGCAGAATTTCCTCGGTTGTGACTTCCAATAATCCGCCCTGAAAAATGCACACAATTCTTTAATTAAAGAAGACAACATTTAGCTTTAGCCTTCGTTGCTAACGTAAAACGCATTGCTGAATATTTAACCGGTCTGACATCACAAATGCATACAGGTAGAAACTCAGGAGAGTTTTTCAGTACGTACATTTTAGTTCTGCGTGGTCTAAGTAAAAAGAAATTGGTCAAAACGAGACGAATATGAAGACAACTGCCTTCCACATTTCAACAGCCACAACACTGTCCTTTAATGATTGCGTCATCATGCGTCGTCAAAACCAAACAGCGTCCAAGTAAGAAAATAATGTATAACGTTTAAATAATTATGTAAGGCTGAATAAACACAAAAGGTACACAAAAGTGTTTCTAGTAGCATAAGTAGATTGTTAACATTTTGACGCGTTTGTTTGACATGGAGTAACATCACTGATAAAGTGCTGCCCCCCTGGTGGAGTACACGAAAACAACTACTGGTTTACCATGTTGGCGTACTCGAGTCCCATATGGTCTAGCGGTTAGGATTCCTGGTTTTCACCCAGGCGGCCCGGGTTCGACTCCCGGTATGGGAACACAACGTTTTTACCGAATGTTGCCTTTTTCAGCAACATTCTCAAGGACGCACTTTCGTGCATATTCACATATTGTAGTTTAAGGCATTACTGTCATGCCAAAATATGAATTGGCATATAATGTTACCATACCATGTTCATGTTAATATTGGAAGCATATCTAATTTAATTTAAATTATGGACATCGTCAACAGAGTTTTTTCAGATTCGCTGTAATACAGATGGCTACAGGAGCCATATCTATCTATAGTAACTCGTTGAAGAATCTTAACTAATAACAGTTGCATTTAATTTCCCTTTGATAACAATAACGTATTCTACATAGCTTAAACTTCACTTTGTGAACTAAAATAACTGAATAACTGAAAAAAAAAAATGCACTATGATCAAATTAAATTATCATACACAATGAAAACATTTTATCTGTTTTAATGATACCGCTAAAAACCTCACAGAATATTAAAAAAAAAAGCGAAATAAATAAATAAAAAAACAATCTTTCAGTTTATTTCTGTAAAAAGCTTTTTTTTTTTTTTTTCTTCTTTGTAAACGACGCCATGGTTACGTCTTTTTTGAGAGCGACTGAAACCGTCAACGTCATAAGCTCGCGGCAGACCGCGCGCTGTCACGCCCCATCTTCAGATTGTAGTAACAACTGTCCCGCACCGGTGCTGACAATCGGGCTTTCCGCTCCCGGGACGGCCCAAGAACAGCTCCATGGTGGCTTCCTCTAACCGGATAAACCTGGGCCCGCTGGTTGGTGCCATCGACCAGGGAACGAGCTCCACTCGGTTTCTGGTAAGACTTGAGCTCGCGAGGGAAAACCGTTGGGGTCGCTTTTGATGTGACACAGCTGGCCGTGCCCTTGACCGGGCTAATATATTTAGCTTTAACACTGGCTAAAGCGTGTGTGTTAAGAAGAAAATGAGCTTATTCTCCTTTATGGTTTCATACAGAAAGCTGTCGGATACAGTAGTTTGTATAGGTGCCTGTTCTAAAGGCATTAGGAGACGTTACTATTTTTCTATCGCCTTTAAATGAACAAAAGCCCAAATAGTAGTCGTAGTGATTTACATTGTAAGTATATAAGGTCTGGGTGTTGTGCAGCCGGGTTGTTTTTTTCTAACACTTTTTATACTTAGCTTATTTGTTATGATGCATAACCATAGCAACAAGAGGTGGTTTACAATAAGGAGCAGCTGGTTGACATGTAAAAGCTGAATTAATACCAGAAATGAAGCCAGAAATCCCAAAAGGAGTGGAAAAGGAGGCATCATGGATGCAAAGCAGAAGCAAAGAGAGGGAGGAGGAAGTTCAAATAATCCCTTCCATCAATCCTAAATTTGATGGAAGTCAAATTTAGGATGGACACAAATTTGTCATTGTGCTTTTCGTACAATGAAAATAAAGGAATTCTAGTTCTAATCGGCAACTTGTGATTAGATGGATGTTGGATGAATTCCGAGCTCTCACAAGGGCTCAACAGGAGTGTAGAGAATGCAAGTATAAAGTGCTTGACTGTGACATGGCTGCAGGATCATATCCCAGACTCTCTGCTGGGCTTCCTGCCTGCACAAGCAGATAGAGATTTAAAGAGCAGCGGGAAAAAGAAAAAGAGGTGGAGTAGCAGTGCTTGTCATCATTTACTGGTGTAAAAGTATAAGTGAAGTATAAGGAAGAGCTTTCAGTTGAATTGCTTTAATTTGTTTTTCAGGTGTGGTTTGTCATTTGGAGCCAAGTTTTTTTCTTTTTCTTTTTGTGTCGTCTTATTAAAATGACTCATCATTTCCACCTGTTTTTTAAAACATACCTTTGAGTTTTTACCTCTAACTTCAAATTAAAGGGCAGGTTTTGATATTGTTGGCTCGTGACGAGGTTTTCCTTTGGATTTAATTTTGCAGCTGACGTTTCAGCGATAAATGAGCCGCACCACGTCACATATGCAGATACATTTTTTGTTCAATGACAGTCAGACATAGGCTGTGTGGTTTCTGTTGTTTGCAAATGGCAATCGTTTAAGTGCTATTTAATATTTTCCTTTTGGGAAAATATTAAATAGCATAAACGATCTTTCACAGCAGGTACACATAAAAGCAAGCTATAAATTTCAGCATCGTTTTTTTTTTTTGTTCTTCTTTTTTCTCCATTTTCCAGGTGTTCAACTCTAAAACGGCAGAGCTGCTCAGCCATCATCAAGTGGAAATCAAGCAGCTCTTTCCTAAGGAAGGGTAAGGCCAGTCTCTCCCCTGCGGTCTGATGTTACCTCGTCCAACTAATGTGTCCCGGTCATCTTCCTTCTCGTCCAGATGGGTGGAGGAGGATCCCAAAGAAATCCTCCAGTCGGTGTACGAGTGCATAGAGCGCACGTGTGAAAAACTCACACAGCTCAACATCGACGTGTCAAAAATTAAAGGTATAACAATTCTACCACGACCGAGTACTAGGACCAGGCTAAGAATTATGACAATAAAGTTGTACAACAATAATCATATTCTCTGAATAAGTCCTAATAATAACAGACTACAGTTGAAATAATACAATAATAAAGTTCCAATATTACCAGTCAGAATAAATTGCTGATTGACAATAAAGCCTTGCAATGAAAGACAATGTACATTCTTTCTACTTTATGAACATAAGCATTTAGTAAAAAATGTAAATGAGAACATAAAACAGTCAATCGGAAGTCGTTTATTAATCCGAGTCGCAAAGCTCAAAGCAAATTCTTAAAGTTTATAATATTTATTAATATCTTCAGTGCTCAGATTTCCAAATCAGTTGTGTTTGGCTTTTTTCTCATATGCGTGATTGTCAGCCGTTATTGTGTTTCATTTGCTGCAGCTGTTGGAGTGACCAACCAGAGAGAGACCACGGTAGTATGGGACAAGCTGACCGGGGAGCCTCTCTACAACGCCATCGGTACCCATCTCTATGGCAACCGTTTGTTTAACGTGCTGTTGTACTGCGTTTGGAAGACGTTTTGGGAGTTGCGGGTTCTACTCCAGGAATGCGTATAAGGAATTTTCTTGCTCAGATGAAATAGGTTTAGATTATTGGTGTGTTTCCATGGAAAGACTTCAAGAGAAATTCTTTAGCATTATTCAACTAGACGTCACTAGTAGCATACAAAATTTATGCTAATAGTTTGTAGCTATGTGTAGCTCCAAGTATATCTGTTGATCAGATTTTTTGTGTTCCTGTTTAGTGTGGCTGGACCTGCGAACTCAGTCAACGGTTGAGCATCTTATAGATAAAACTCCAGGAAGGGATAAGAACCACTTACGAGTAAGACTGAGACTTGACTTGTTTCCCTGTGATTGATTGTCTTTATTTATTTTGGTGTACATCTAATGGGGATTTTGTCTTCCTGCAGCATAAAACAGGCCTCCCGCTCAGCACCTACTTCAGCGCGGTGAAGCTTCGCTGGCTGTTGGACAATGTAGAGGAGGTCCAACAGGCCGTGGCTTCTCGCCGCGCCATGTTCGGCACCATAGACTCCTGGCTTATTTGGGTCCTCGTAGATTTCCTGCTTCACCTCTTTTGTAGAGATCGGTGGAAATTGTAAATGAATGGGTGAAACAATGTTTAACGTTTCCATATGTCTTCCTAACAGTGTTTGACAGGGGGGAAAACGGACGGAATCCATTGCACGGATGTGACCAACGCCAGCAGAACCATGCTGTTTAATATTCACACAATGGCCTGGGACGCAGAACTTTGCAAGTATGGCTCCTGTACTTGATTTTATTTTTATTTTAACACGTTGAAATAAGATTTATTTATGGTTTTTGTGATTTTTGTGTTAATTTATGAGCAAAACGGCTCTACCAACTGGGTTTGTACTTTCTGAAGTTCAGACTATTGCACCGTTTTTCGGGATGTAATTCTGTCTTAAACTTATGATAACATTCAATTAACATACAAGATTACAAAATATGAAGTTATAAAGGTTTTAGGAATTTATTCTTTACTAATTTTAATAGCCATCTTGGGAAACATTAAGCTCAGTTACATGTAGTTGTTTTGATGTGAGATTAATGTAAGTCGGTTCTGGAGGGCCGGCATCCTGCATGTTGTAGTTCTCTCTCTGGTTTAACGCACCTGGATCAAATGATGGCTCATTAGGACCCTAAGAAGAACCTTGACATGCTGGACAGGTTGTTACTTCCACTAGGGAGAGAACTACAACATGCAGGATGCCGGTCCTCAAGGACCCATTTTAAGAAGAAACCTGAGTGGATTCATGAAGACAAGCCGACATTAATTCAGTAAAAAGATCTAAAGAGTCCAAGAAATGTATAAGAAAAGATGTGATTATTACAAAGATCCATGAATGCGGGCTAAAAATATTTAATGAGGGTTCATTCACACCAGCCCTGCTCAGGCCGCTTCCATCCAACTCCAGTCCGGTTGTCTAGAAAGTCCGTTTCGTTTGGGGAGGTGTGAATGTGAGCTCTGATCCGAACAAAAAATGAAGCTCTGGTCTGCTCGGTTGAGGAGTGGTTCGAATGAGGCAAGCGGACCAGAGACCACTCCAAAAGTTGAAAACGGACTATGCTGCAGGGCATTCTGGGTAAATACAACCAAAACCAAAAATGCATGTGACAGAAATGCTTCCACCACTAAAATCTGGCACCCAAACACCCAAATGGGCAGACAAGATGGTTTCAGTTCTGAAATCTACTTCTGGAAAAGACTACACAAGCAGGCAGGATAACTATAAAAACTATTATTTTTACCCTAATCCTAATCCTACAGAGATTAAAATGGAGGACTTCCAGAGCACAGAATGTTCTCATTATTTCTTTCCTTGGTTTACTTTTTTAGATATTTTGGTGTTCCTATGCACATCTTGCCAAAAGTGAGGAGCTCATCGGAAATATATGGCCTGCTGGTAAGACGCAGACTCTTTCTTTGTGCAGTTCAGTTCTAAAAATGATCCGACTAATTTTATTGATTCTGAAGTGAAATGAACATCGCAGGTTTTATCTTTTTGTTTTGTGTAAGAAATGTTTTTCAGGCTGTTTTTAAGTGCATGAAGGTTGACTGATAAATTCTTTTAGGCATCTTTTGTGCAATTACCTCTCTTTTCTCACTGTTAGAAAATAAGTTCTTGCCGGGTAAGTGATAACTCATCCTCACTCTTTTTACTCACCATGTGACCCATTTGGCTTTTCCATCGCCGGTAAATAAATCCACCATTCCAAAACTCCAAACGTGGAGGAAAGGTCTGCGCCTTCACAGAAGCGCCGAAAAGATTTAGTGTTTCCAAACGCTGTTTGATTTTTTTCAAAGATCAAAATCAGTTTTGTCAGTTTAATTTGAATGTTTTTTAAAATTAAACTTATTTTCAAATATTTATTTGACAGTACGGACTTTAAGTCTGCACTGATGCCTCATTTTGTTGTCTGAGTATCTCAATTAAATGAGCAAAAATTAACATTTATTAATAGAAATATTTTTAGAAATGTTGTAGAAAATATTTGAAAAATGTAAGATTAATTGAAATATTACATATGAGATGAATTATATCATTTAATTATATATAAACTTTACTTTAATATTTGACTGGGAAACTTAACATGTAAGATATAAAAGTCAGATTTTGCTGAATTGAACCATTTTTTTCCCTTAAATCTTTAGGGAACCAACTAAATTGAATAAAAATAAGAATAAACATCTTGATGATTCTAGACTCTTACTATGAGACCAACCCTGGATCTATAGTAGCTGTTGGGAATGTTTGGGATGGTGGCTGTCGGCTGTTGACTGCTCTGCTGGTTGTCCTTCACAGTTTTCCTTTCACATTGTGTTTCCTCTGTAAACCTCTAACCCTAATGTGCATGTGGGAGTGAAGACTTTATTTCCCAAAGATTCACCCTTCTATCTGCTGGTAGAAGTCGGCTGCTTTCCTGTTATTTGACTTTGTTTAGTCAAATAACAAGTGATTTATTTTCCCACGCCTGTGTTACCTGAGCTTGTTTATTCACCCTGTTTAGACTTGTTTTCACATTTATTTTTGTCAAGTTATAACATTGTTTAAGATGTGTTGACTTTTTTTCCATTTCATTTTAATTGTAAAGATTTGAACTGGTAAAACTATAAGTTGATAGGATCGGGTCAATAAGAGGAGAACAAACTGCTGGATTTGAGTTGGAATTTCAATTCAAACAGTTTGTGTACATTTAAATTCTCCTCCGAAATTAATTTGAGATTAAACTCTGATTTCAGTTTTGATTGCAAATCAAAACTGAAAAGTTGGATTTGAATCTTATGGATTTGATTTTTCCGTGACAGAAAGCCGGGGCCTTGTCAGGTATTCCCATCTCAGGGGTAAGTCTGTCATTTCTTTCTTCTAAATATTCATGCACACCTACATTTATTTAAACTATCATGTTTCTTTTGAACCAGTGTCTTGGTGACCAGTCAGCTGCTCTCGTCGGTCAGATGTGTTTTCAAGATGGAAGTGTCAAAAACACGTATGAGCTTTCTTTAACCCTGCTGGGTTTTTCAATAAAATGTTTTTTAAACGAACGGCCATGCTGTCATTAGAAATCCAGCAACACTTTATCTCTGTTATTCCTTCAGGTATGGAACTGGATGTTTTCTCCTGCGAAACACTGGAACAAGGGTAATTTAGTTTTTATTTCAAGCAAACAAAAAAATAATAAGAGTGCATAAACTGCAGTGATGTGTGTCAACTTGCAGCCTGTCATGTCTAATAACGGTCTGCTGACGACGGTCGCTTACAAAATGGGCCGGGACAAACCCACCTATTACGCTTTGGAGGTACAGTAACATTTCTGAACTATTATCATGTTTGACTTCATGTACCGTATTTTCCGGACTATAAGTCGCAGATTTTTTTATAGTTTGGCCGGGGGTGCGACTTATACTCTGGAGCGACTTATGTGTGAAATTATTAACACATTATTATATCATATCACATGTTATTTTCACACTAAACCGCAAGAGGGCGCTCTAGGCCTGTGTTGATAATCTGTGTGGTAGAAGCTCCTCTGGAGTTAGCCGAGTTGTTTATAAGCGACATCGAAGATAAAGATTTAGTAATTTGGAGTGGCACGGCTGGTTTGGTAAACTTGTTAACATGTTATTTATGCTATAGTTATCTGAATAACACTTAATATGTTATGTTAACATACAAGGCACGTTCTCAGTTCGTTGTTTGTCATGTAGCGTTAGCATACCGTACAATTATCCAGCCTGTTGTTGCCTCTATTCTATTTTTATTTTAAATTGCCTTTCAAGATGACATGTCTGTTCTTGGTGTTGGATTTTATCAAATAAATTTTCCCCCAAAATGCGACTTATATATGTCTTTTTCTGCTTTATTATGCATTTTATGGCTGGGTGCGACTTATAGTCCAGAAAATACGGTAGTTCATTTTGATTCTACTGGTTTACTGTGGCTCTTTGGCTCTTCATAGATTTACCTGCCTCCATCCTATTTTATTTTTCAAACATTTTATTCAGGGTTGAGCATTTATTGCTATGTTTATTATTTTATTGTGGAAAAAAAATTATCATTTGTTGTCACAATAAATTCCAATAATATTTAGTTTTACCATTTTCTCCACCGTTTTTTTCATTTGGACTATTGGTAAATATGAATAAATGTCAAAATGTGATTAAATTCAGCTGCTGTTTGCAATTTAGTGACAGAAATCACACTTATTAATGGGGCCAGAAAGAAGCATATTAAATATTAGAATCACACAGGCATAGACAAAGTTACCTAAAAAAGAAGTAATAAGTCATTATTGTCATTTTTATCATTATCACAATAGTACCACAAAATATTGTGATATCACAACATAAATTTATCTATTTTCAAACCTAAAAATAGCAATAAAATTGTGGTTCTTTTGAAATATGGGACATTTCCTGCAGTAGATATTCATCACAAATTAGCAAATGTTTTTTTTTTAAAAACATTTGCGGTTCTGTATGAGTTTATTTTTAGCTGGACTGGAGGTAAAATGGCTCCTGTTCTTGAGTCAGAAGTGACGTGCAGTTTTTGGATAATTTCTTCACAAAATCTTTTTTTGTTCCAAGTTGAACCTATTCGAGTCATGAACTTGTCACCGAGCCTTTCTGCTTGTTGTTTTCTGTCGTCTTGTTGCCCAGGGATCTGTGGCCATCGCTGGAGCCATGGTTCGTTGGCTGCGGGACAACCTGGGAATCATCAATTCATCCGACGAGCTCGGTACTTCCTCCGTCAATCAACTGCAACTTTTTTACATTGTTGATTCACTTTAGATATATATATATTATTATTTTTTGCTTAATGTTTTCTGCTTTCATTTCCTCATATCTGCAGAGAAATTGGCCGGATCGGTCGGCACCTCCTACGGTTGTTATTTTGTTCCTGCGTTTTCTGGGCTCTACGCTCCGTACTGGGAGCCCAGCGCCAGAGGGTATGAGCAACAACTTGTTTACGGCGCAGCGTGATAAAGCGGCATTATTATGACTTCAGATGTTTACTCCGCAGGATCATTTGTGGGTTGACTCAGTTTACCAACAAGAAACACTTGTCTTTTGCTGCGCTGGAAGCCGTCTGTTTCCAAACACGAGAGGTAAAGCTCAGCTCGGAAAATCTCCTCAGAAAGCATGAAAAGAAAAAAAAAAAAGAATTAATAAGAGCAATTATTTGTGTCTGGATGCAGATCCTGGACGCCATGAATCAGGACAGTGGCATCCCTCTAACTCAGCTGCAGGTTGACGGAGGAATGACCACCAACAAGCTGCTGATGCAACTGCAGGCCGACATTCTCTGCATTTCTGTCGGTGAGGGAAACTCGGGCCACGGCGATTTTAAAAATGTGTATTTATTTAAAATAGGTGTGATATGAAAAAGTCAAATGGTCTTTTGAATATAAATCCATTTATTAAACAGTTTTTAGATGTTTCTTTTGTAGAAAACAGAAACAATCTAGAAAATCCAAAGTTTTCAAATATGTATTTACTGAATTTATTAACCTTTTGGAAAACATTTGTACATGCATTGTTTTCCGTAGAGAGATCTTCTTAGTTAGTAATGAATTAGCAGTAATGCTGTTAGCAATTTACATTTTCCAACTCTCCAAAATGGGCAAAACAAGAAAACGTGATTTTATTTTATTTTATTTTTTTTTTTGTATATGTTTTTTTCCTGTTTGATAGAATGTGATGGTGTAGTGACTGTGTGAATGTAAACGCTCCACCTTGTGGTGTTGCTGGCAGTGAAGCCGTCCATGCCGGAGACCACGGCTCTGGGGGCGGCCATGGCGGCGGGCGCGGCCGAGGGCGTGAGGGTGTGGAGCCTGGAGCCGGAGGATCTGAGCGCCGTCACGTCAGAACGGTTCGACCCTCAGATCAAACTGGAAGGTAAAAAAAAAAAAAAATCAGATAAATCCCACATCCGTGTGGCTGAACACGGTCGGGTTGATGCAGCTGTGATTGTGGCTCGCAGAGAGCGAGTTTCGCTATGCGAGGTGGAAACAAGCCGTGAAGAGATCCATGAACTGGGAGACCACGCATGCCGAGGAGACTGAGAGCCGTGAGTGCAAATAATTGTATGTTTCCAGCCAGTAATTTGTGTAGCTTTTATGATATGAAGCAATTACTCAAACAATGTTCCAGTGTTTCCACTTGCCACACCAACACTTCCCTCCCTGTATTTCCAAATAATCTGCTTAGATCATCATTTCGGCTCCCTGCTCCAACAGCCGTCAGTCATTAATACGCTTCTGCATAAGCTAAAGATAAGCTGTTGAGCTCATTTATTCCTTCATTCCAGCCGTCAGAAACACGCAGGACGGTTTGTGTAGGCTGTCGGGGCTGAAGCTAACCTCTCTGCTAATTTGAGCCATTATGTGTTTTATTAGCCACTTAGTTGACTCATGAGACATTTCACCAGGTTGGAACACACACCGGCTCCGACCTTAACTCTAGTCAAATCAGTGGATCCCTTTAAAGACCTGCTTTAGGTCTTGTTTTGAGGAAGATTAGAAGTTGTTCCTATATAACTACCACTCCGAGGAACAAACTGCTCCAGTAAACGATGAATCAGGATGTAAATATGTGATTGCAGCCGCAACTGCTGGCTCGTGCTCTCTCTGTTCTCTTACAGGGGGAACAAGTATCTTCAGCAGTATCCCGCTGGGATTCTACATCATTGGCAGCATGCTGATGTTGGTTGGAGCAAAATACCTTGCAGGTCAGTCAATCAGTTGGAATTTGCAACCTTGGAGACAAAGATAATAATACAAATGCAACTTTTAAAAATCTCAAAATGATCAACCTGATGATAAACATCAGTTTGAAAGCAGGAAGCTCTGAATTCCAGATAAAATCATCTGTTCTGCGTTTCACTGTGAGCCAACGTTGCAGTCAAACCTCAAGTTATTTTTGAGAATGAATTTGGAAAAAGATGTCAATCATTTGCCAACATCTCGTATTTTGTTTTATTTTTTCTCCCATCCAAGATGACGTTTAGTCACCTAACAACGTCCGTTGAAGCAAAGCCAACTGTGTACAAGCTGAAACACGCTCCCCTGTTGACTCTGAAACCTGCTCTGTCGTTTCTCAACCTGATTTCAGGTCGCCTGTAGTCCCAGAGGAGGCGCACAACAGAAACCAACGCCCAGCTCCTCCTTTTTGCACTCTTTGCTCCCAAGCCATTCCAGGAGAATAAAGAATCCAGACCGCTCTGAACAGAAAACAATTTTTTTATTCTACTTTGTATATCTCTAGCAGATTAGACCATATTGGCATGAAGAAGACTAATTTAGCTAGGGTTTTTTTTTTTTTTTTTTTACAGTGTAGATATGAATTTTAGACTTATTTATTGTGGGAAGTAACTAAAACTTAATGTTCTTGAAGGATGTGGTCTAATTTGGATTGTCATGTCACTGTTCACCTGGATGTTTTGTGTTCTGCTGTAATGGGAGCTCACTAGTGAGATTTTTTTTTTTAGTGCACTTTGAGTAATTCTTTAGTCCGGTACGAGCAGCGTGTCGACACGTTTAAACGTATGCAGCAAAAGGGAAGGTTGAGTTTCGATAAACTTGAGGCTTTTAGTACAGATGAAGCTCCGTGGGGGGAAAAAAAATAAATAAATAAGTGAAACTCGTATTAACTCCCCCCCCCCAAAAAAAACTGTCAAATAAAATCTCACAGCTGAAATGTTTCGCAAGTCTGGAACCTTGAAGTGAAAATGTTCAGGTGAGACGCTGTGAAAACATGCAATATGCAAAAACCCTACACACACATCTGACCTGTGGAGCATCAGGACAGTGTGAGAAGATGCTGATTTATTCAGTCGTTTGGATAAAAACCTACGCTTGAGGACATATCTTACTCTAAAAACCTGGACTTCCTTTCCCTTTGGTTCAGGTTTGAGGAGTTGAACTTGTCAGTATTCACGTCGCCCATCCTGCTCATCATCTGTACAGATCTGTGACTGTATGACGGGCCAGTGCTTCTGCTTGGTGCCAGAACAAAGGGTTGTTTTTTTGTGTGTGTGTGTGTGTTTACATAATGTAAATTCACGCTGTAATTTATTAAAACTGTGAAGTCCTTTTAAATTGACTCTGTGGTGTTTCTTGTGATATTAGAAACTGAAAGTGTTTTTTGTGTGCGTGCGTGTGTGGATGGAGAGCGATAGGAAGACCACCGGGGGAAAAAACCCCGCCTATACCAAAAGTAAGAGAAATACGGGCGGTAAAAGAGAAATCCGTACAAAATTGCAACGTTTTATTTATTTTCAACCCTTTAAAAAAAAAAAACAACGTCCGAATCTCCACATTCTCCAAACATCTTAAAAACAAGAGTTTAGCTGTTGGGTCCAGGTGAGCGCCTCCCAGCAGGTGGGAGGGGAAATCCCCGCTACAGGACGACCGGTTGGCTGGGAGGAGGAGTTTGACCCAACAGCTCAATAAAACTCTGCACTTCTCACACTGTCATGTTAGAACCAGTCGGCTGTTTGTGCTTGCACTGCTGATCCAGAGGGAGATTGAGCCATACAGGTAGGTTCAAGTTAATTATTAATTTAGTTTAGGAACAATTTTCTTAAGAAAAAAACCCCCTTTAACCATAAAGTAATTTCACCTGTGTGCTTATCAATTACCTTGTGTGCAAACAATTCAGCCTTTTTACATATGAAATTATCTTGAGCTTCTCTTTTGACTATCAGGAACAGTTTTTTTTTATTTTTTTATCTGAGTTTCATATAAGTTCATAAGTGCTGCTTTGTTTTAAGGATCTGCATTTACAGCTCTGAGTTTACAAGATTGATCTCGCTTTAAATGTGCAACTGAGCTACTTGATCCTTCTGCAAACCAGGAAGTTGGGCCAGGTGTGTGCGCCAAGGGGATTGTGTGGCAGTTGTTCCTCGTTTTTATTATTGCCTCCGAGTTAACATTCAGGCTTGTTGTTGCCTTCCAGGTGTGGGAACAAGAGGCGCTGCTTTTCTGAGCACATCAATAAAAACTGCCAGCATGTTGGATCACGGAGGAAGTGCGTTGGTGGCAGGTCAGGTTCTGTCAGCTTCCTTCAAATTCAGTCCCAACACTGAAGGGTGCGTTCAGAAGAAACCCAAATAGGAACTTTATGTTAAAATGAAATGTACATTTAGGAGGCAGAAGTATTTTATATTTTTTAATGCCTTCTGTTGTCGCCTACAAGTCTAAAAAAAAACCCAAATACAAAATCTATAATAAATCTTGAAGTAATGGATTTCTACAACAAAGTGGTTGGTATTATTATTACCATTATTAGTGGTTGGTATTATAAAGCGACAAGAGCAAGAAAAATACTAAAATAAGTTCAGGCATGTGACATAAGATCTTGTTACCAGACCAAGTATAACAAAACTTACCGACCAAACCTTTAATTTGACATATTTGAAGCACATCAGAGTCGATGCCATCTGGTGTTGCCCAGAAAGTCAAGTGTGACAAATGGGCGCGTTTTAAAGGCAAAGCAAAACTTTGCACCTATATATGATTATCATGTTGAATTATAACAGTAGGAGTCCTAATTCCTCGAGCTTCGGCCATTTAGAATGCAGAATAATGGTAATCCAAGTATAGAATACAACAACAGAGTGGGTCAGAGGCAGAATTGGTAGAAAGGAAGCGTGCTGATAATCATGAATAGCCAAGAACTACTTGTGTAATTTCATTTCTATACAGAAAACAAAAAGAGTCGACCACTTCACAGATGTTTTGTTTCTGAGAAGAATCTCTATTTTTCTGACATCGTCTTATTCGACTTGCGATGGAAAATGGCATTAAAATCCAAGTTTAAAATAAAACAAAGGTATCTTCATTCTTGCAACCAGTGTTTAACTGTTGTACCTTATTTATGATTTTTCAGGTTGCATGATATTTGGTGCTAATTCGCAAGCATCCCTGCAGCATCTGCATAGGAAGACCACCGTGAAGGAGCTGCTAATGATGAGACGCCAGGTTAGTTGCTGTTTAAAATGACTTTAGCTATAAGGAAACATTGAAGTTGCTAATGTATGAGGAAGAACAGAGTACCATTTCTCCAGATAGTTATGCAGATTTAAAGGGTGTGTTTCTGACTGCATGCTTCCTGTTCCCACAGGCTCGCATCTTTTATGAGTTCATGACATCTTGGGTCTGGTTTTCTTTCAGAAATGGAACTCGGAGCCGAAGTCAAAGTCTCCCAAATACGAACCCATCGCCGCAGACATGAGTCCTCAAACGGCAGCCTCGCCGACATCTCTCCACCTGAACTCCACCGCCTGCTTCGTCCCAGCTCTCCCAGAGAACGCCGTCGTGGAAACGCCGCAGCCTGCGCGGCTTCCCGCTCAGGAGCACGACGTCCCAGCCTCTGGGGGGAAGATGACTCTGTTTCACTGGCAGATACGACAAGAAGCCAAGAAGGCTGAAGGCCTGTCTCCAGAGCAGCTCTTCATGCAGGACTCGGATGGTGACACGTATGTAAAAATTAGCACCAAAACAAATGAATAGAACAATCTTTTGCTGGAGCTTTTTTTTTCCTGTGGTTTGTGCTGAGGATGTGTTAAATATGTCGTTGCATTTATGCTTGATGAATGCAATCAGGAAATGCTTTTTACGACAGCTGTCATAATTCATAACCAGGAACAAGAATATGGATCTAGTCCAAGTCCTTATCAACCTGTCACTTGCGTATAAGGGCACAGCGCTTCAAGCTTGTCTCCAGACACGCCTAAAACAAATCAAACAAGAAAGAGTGATAGATAGCATCAGTGGGCCTTGACGGCTCCCTTGGGGAACGCCAAAACCTAACTTCCGTGTGGCTTGGGACGGTCCCTTCAAATTTGACAGGTTCTTTAATTGAATGGCATTGCTCCAAAACGTAGCATGAACTGAAGGGCGTTTTCAGATGACATCCAAGGTCGATGTCATTAAAGATGAAAGTCTGTCATCTCACGTCCTTTTGATAAACTCTCAACTGTTTCCGGTGTAGATTTCTTCACATAGCGGTGGCTCAAGGCAGGCGAGCCCTCTCTTATGTACTCGCCGCGAAAATGGCCAGACTCGGCTCCGTGGACGTGAAAGAACACAACGGGCAGGTACGGCTGCCGTCGCGGCGTCATTTATTCACGGTCGTACCCAACGAAGCAGGAGTTAACGTTGTGTCTTCTTGGCGCTCAGACGGCTCTCCAGATCGCGGCGGCCACCAATCAGCACCTGATCATTTCTGACCTTCTGAGCCACGGAGCGCAGGTCAACCTCAGGGACCTGTGGGGGCGCTCTCCTCTGCATGTGTGCGCAGAGAAAGGCCACTACCTCAGCCTCCAGGTAAAACGGTTCTTCTTCAGTAATTCAGCCGATTGAATAAACTGATAGTTGCATTGCTTTTTTTTTTTTTTTTAAAGAAAAATAGATTTTGTTCAAATGTACCACAAGTAAACGTGGAGATTTTATGTAATTTTATGAAGGAATTTGTTCCACCTACATCTGCATGTTTGTTTTGGCTCGGCTGAGACAGGCAGGAACCTTTGTGCGAAAATGGAGCCCATGGCTGTGGGATCGAATAAATCAGGAAATAAGAGCACAATAGACAGAGACCTGCTTGTTTCGGCTGCTGACTTATCATGCAAATCTGAGCTGTTGCCATGACAGCAGGGCTGGGGGAATATGTTGGAATAACTGTGTTTAATGAAACGTTATTATTTTTTCCTCAACCTAAATGACAAAAAGCTTTATTGGTGCTGTAAATTTGACCACATGTTTGACCTACTTAGATAAACATTCAGTTCAGGTTGTGACACGATATTGCAGTTCAAAGGTCATAACAGCCCAAGTTCATGAACTCTGGATGGAAACACATTTTAGGAAATTTAACACAGAACATTCAGGCTTTATATTTAATTGAGCAGGGGGGAAAAAAATCTGTTGAACAAATAAAAATCCAAAAACTAATTCTTCAATCAATTGGAGGAAAAAAAAAAAAAAAAAAAAAGAAATGACCAATTACTAAAATGAGTCAACTTTGACAGACAGAAATGGGCCTCTATCCCGTCGCATATAATCAGCCAACGATTCCAATCAAAACTGTAAACATAAAAAAAAGAGTCGCGTGAGAGGGATTCATCTTTTTGTTTCCATGGCGTTCAATCAGATTTCCAGGTGAGCCTGGAACGCGTCCGTCCACAGATGACTGGGCTATTAACGGCCTAAACAAAGCAGCATTAGGTTATCTGTCGTCAGATCTGTTTGTGCAACACCTGACTTAGATCTGCATGCAGCTGTTGACAAGCCGCCACAAGGAAACCCGGCCTGAGTGGAAAATGCAAAACCGCCCCCGGCAGCTCTGACATTGAGACGAACTCTTGGTTAATGTCTAACTGAACTCTGTGAATAAAAGACCTTTGAGTGCTGATGTGGGGGGGGGGGGGGAAATCCTAATCAACTTCCTGTCCACAGAGCATCTGTAAAACCCTGGCAGGGCGCGGCCCATCAATCGATGTTGAAATGTTTAACTATGACGGTAAGGATATCGATCTGCTGCGTATTTTCTTTGCGGCATTCAGAAATATGACTGAGTCTGTGGTGTCTTGAAGGGTTGACTCCGCTCCACGCCGCGGTTTTGTCTCACAACGCCGTCGTCAAGGAAGTGAGGCACCTGGAAAACCCTTGTCCCTTCATGATCTCAGAGCTGGCGCTCAGGAGGCGCAGGTATGTGGAGTGCGTCAGGACTTTGATGCACATGGGCGCCTCCTACGGGACAAAGGTCAGTATTCCAGATGTTGGCTGTTACATCACATTTCTGAGTTTTTTTGGGGGTTTTTCGTCACACCTAAATTTTAATGTCTAAAGATAACTAGGAGGTAATGACTGCTGATGAGTCGTCATGTCGCTGAGTTCTGAGCTGTTTAATCTTCATTGGGACTTTGACTAGGACCTATTCATTCTTTCTTTTAAGTGATACTGTCTGTCACAATTTATGGAGGAGAAACAGAATTTAATGTTTAAGAATTCTGTAAGCGGTCCAGAACATTGCTGAACTCTACTGGAATGATGTAGAAACGGCAGCTGAATCTACTTTCTTTATGCCTGCAGGATCTGAAAAGCGGAAGGACTTGCCTTCACATGGCTGCCGAGGAGGCAAACATCGAGCTGCTGCACCTCTTTCTCGAACAGCCAATGTCTCTTGCTGCTGTAAACGTAAAGGTAAGCCTAGAATCCTGCAAATGCCAGTCATGAAATGATGCACTTTCTCCGCGCTCCCGGGTGAGAATTTCCTCCTTTGTGTCAAAGATGTTCAGCGGAAACACGGCCCTGCACGTCGTCAGCTCTCTGCAGAATTACAGGAACCAGGCGGAGGCCGTGAAGCTGCTGATGAGGAAGGGCGCCGATCCCGGAACGAGGAATTTCGAAAACGAGCTGCCATGTCAGCTGGTGCCTGAAGGAACCCTCGGTGAAAAGGTAAAACACCTGAAAGGCAGCCCAAATCTTTCAGCTCTACACCACTTTTCAGTGACGCAACACAAACACTATTACAATATTCTGTCTTCTTATTTTTGTAGAAATATCTTGTGCATGCGAAGGACAGATCAAAAAAGAAATGATCCTGTCCTCTTCTTGACTTGAGACAGTAACTCACCGTTTGTCGTCTTGTGTTTTGCAGGTGCGGCAGATCCTGAAAGGGAAGTACGGTCAGCTTTAAGTAAAACTCCAGAACACTGTCAGTCAGACAGCCAGCTTTATCTATTGGAAATTTGCCCAGAAAAGGCAGATGATTGTTGTTTCAGTGAAACACTCCCATGCGTTCGTTACTATGTAACGTGTATATATTTTTTGAGGGGGTCTGTACTATGAAGTGGGTTAGCTAAAGTTCAAACGTTGGCTCCATTTATGTTGGTGAAACTTCTGCTGGAAACCTAAAGCATATTTAGCTCTTAGCTACAGTTACATTTTATTAGATTTTTTTGTTCTAGATAATCTTTTATTTTTATTAGAGGTGCACTGATTTATCTGTGACGATTTCCTTAATTTTGGGACATCGGTGATGGGCCGATTTTTACATATGAAGCTGATCTTATCTATAGATCTTATCTAGCTTGGCAAAGGTCTGGGAATCAACCACTGTCCTCTCACCAAGTTATGTCTGCAAGTTTATAATTAACAGTAGAGACTCCGCTGTTACCAACTCATCAACTTTCTTGCTATATTGAGCTACATTTCAGACAAAACCCCCCCAAAAAACAGCGGTATCAGCCAAAATCTGAGTCGACAGGTTTAGCTTTTTGAAAGATCGGCCAGAAAACTAATTGGTGCACCCGTAATTTTTATAAATTGGCTCTTTTAGTCCGTTTTACATGCCACGACTCTAAAATCCAATACAGGACAAACAGTGGGTGGGGAAATGAATGAATGGTCTCCTCTACACGTTGCTTTTTGCCCCAACATGCCAGTTCAGACATACAGCAGGTCCTGCTCCAGTTTTTTTTTTTTTTTTTTTTTTTTTGGTTTAAGATTGTGATCTAATTAATCCCACTTTGTAGAACAGACCCAATTTTTTTTTTTTTTCAACATTTTGATTGTTCAGATTTAAAGCAAAGCTAATAAGCATTTATAAAGCTGTAATAAGCAGTAGTAGTACAACAGTCAAAAATAATGAGGGAATAAAGTCATATTAGAAGAATTAAGCAACTCTTTCATGAAAAATTAGTGTTGAGCTTTTGAATTGGTTTTACGAATAAGGAATTACTTAATATTTTAACACATCAATATCAAATGGTCAGTAGCAGGACTTTGAATCAATTGTTCCCCTTTCAGAGAAAGAACTACAGACTTGCCAAGCTGCTCCAGTCAGATCTTGATGACTCTAATGAAGCTTTTTTTCCTCACTATATGACTTTATTCTCATAATTTAAAGTAGAAAAATAAATCTTAAGTTTGGCCCTAATTCATAGGATTAGTATAGGATTTTGGTGGTGGGGATTTTAATGTGATTTATTATTTATAGGCTTGTGATATTGGTGGAGGTGTCATTTTATTATAAACTTTAGAATATTACCTGTACTTCACGTTTATGGTTTTTGGTCAAATATGTATTAAGTCACTGGATGTGGGAAATATGGTGGGTTTTATTTTGCAGTGAATAAGTATTGATTGTATGGCTGCAAGGTGATTCAAAATGCAAATAAATGTTTTTGTGAACTGTTAAACCTTTTCTATCCATTTTTACCCAAAATAACAAGGCTCAAACAAAAACACTTTTCAGTTTTTTAACATTGAAATGACAAAAACTCATTCAGGGAGGGGAAAGCAGTAATCACAAACTGTCCAATGATTTTTCCAAGCGTAATTAAATCATCACTGTCAAAAATAAATATAGAAAACGATGCTGAACAAGAGCATCTCAAAGTCTCCTCAGCCAGCAGAGCCGAAGTCATTTCTTCTTCCTGTCCTGTGTGGTGGTGAACCACTGGTCCAGCAGCTTCTTGCTGTAGTAGATCTGCCAGGCGTGCACCTGCACAGCAATGACGATGACGAGGTACATCACCGACACGGCCGAGAAGCCAAAGATGAAGCGGTACGCCTTGCCGTGCCGGTACAGCTGCTGAGCCACGGGGAACATCTCCATGCCGCCGTAGATGAGCGGCGCCACGCAGAAGAGCCCGGCGGTGATCATGGCGATCACCAGGTAGCTGATGTTGTTCCGCGGCAACGCCAGGAAGCTGAAGACGGTGGGGACTATGCTCAGAAGATAGGGGTACTCCCACTGATACGGAGAGGCAACGACCTTGTGAGACACCAGATTCAGCTGGCTTACAGTTACCTGGACACATCAGAACACAGTGAGACTCTGTCTGCCTGTGCTGGGAAGTATGGCATCCTCTAATGTTTCTCACCTGAGCAGCCATCAGCACCCAGATCAGCACATGGACAATGTTCAGTTTACGGATTTCAGACTTCAAGGCAACACTGAATTGAAAACGAAAAACACACGGCTTAGAACAAACCAAGTTAACTGTATAATAAATGAGATTATACAGGGGGGGCTGAAGAAGACTGCCCTGACCTCATCTGGTAGTGGGAAGCAACTCGCTCCCTGTGCTGGAAGTCACTGCCATCGGTACCGGACGCCCTGGGACCCGCTCGAGAAGCCATGGTCGGTCTGCAGGTAAAACAGGTAAATGAATGCACAACGAACCAAACCTCTGAGCTCCTGCCTTCTGGGAAATAACGTTTGAACAAATGACTTACTCAAATAAGGTCGCCTGCTAAAAGTTGGCCAAATCTGTGAAACAAATGAAACTTCCAATAGTAAAGTGAGCTTGTATTTAATAAGTGTTTTTTTTTTTATGTAGATAGCTGGAAGCTACAGCAGCGTTAGCCGAGCAGCTGTTTCATTCACTTTTCGGTGTTAGCATGCTAAGCTACCCTGTGTACCTTTTCGACTTTGTTCCTGAAATATCAAGTTGGACATCCTCAAAAGCGTTGGAAAGCGTTTCATTCCAACTTTTCTCATCAACATTACTGTAACGCTAGTACGAATTAAAGCGTCGGTGAAAGGAATGGCGGTCTTGAAGCTCCCGAAATCTTTAGCTTAGGCGTTAGCCGCTAGCGACCAAACACCTGCCACGTTTTAGCGCATGCGTATGTCTATGCATGTACATTGAAAGTCTACCGTTACTGGGCTCTTACCTTGTTGTGCCTTGGTGTTTATATAAAGCATATATATGTGTTTCACACTTAACTGTGAAGGTGCAGCTAACTGACCGCAAGGCAACATGGGATGTATGACGTGCATCCTACGTCCCTGTGTCGTAACCTCGACGTCCAAAATGCCGGAACTGGTCACTAGTTTGGCGTTTGAACTGCTGAAAAGCACAACTAGAACAAAACAAAACTATTTTAAATGTACAGTAAAGGTATTTTTTGCTTTCCTCATTGTCATTGTTGGAGACATTTGGCTGTTCACATGCGTTTTGTTATGACTTGTTGAATGAATACAGTAAATTGTATGTATTTTATTCTATTTTTTGCAACAGATGAACTTTGCCATATTCCCAAGATGGCAAAAAATACACATTAAAATGTGTTAATAACCAATTGTCACAAATCTATCTATCTATCTATCTATCTATCTATCTATCTATCTATCTATCTATCTATCTATCTATCTATCTATCTATCTATACACTTGGAGAAAACGCTGCCACCATGAGTGGCACAAGTCTAGAGTGAAAACAAAAGCTTTATTCCTTTGCTGACACACAGTTTAGAGAAAAACAGGAACCTTCACATGTCTTGGAAACACTTGTTAAGTATAACAAAAATGTACAAAGAGTTTTATTCCAAAATGACACGCATCATTTGAAGACAGGAAGAAAAACATGGCAGATTTTGCTCGGAAAAACGTCTCCTTGAATAGATTATTTTTTAGCCTTCCACGTTGTTGCTGGCAAATTTTTTTTGTTGAAGTAAATTCATTTTCCCACTCAACAAATAAAGCAAATTCAAGTAATCAGTAGTTGGGGGAAAAAAATAAAATAAAATAAATTAAAGAAGTACATAATCATCAGTATGATGACAAGAAAAAAAAAAGAGTGCATAACATGTAGGAAAATTTGTCAATTTGTGGATGTAGGTGCAGTTTGATGTCTTTATATAATACTAATATTTTACCAGCTGCATGTACCAAGTAATATACAAAACATACAGAAATGATAAACAACAGAAAATACATATGTCGACAGTATAATTGTGAATAAATGAATGGCTTAATTAATATGTTATGTTCTTAATGTGCACGGAATAGGAGTAAAATGAATAAAGCAATGCTAACCAGTTATTTAGGTGAACAGGTTTTCAGCAAATTATGTGCATATGACAACTAATAACTCAGGGTAGCATGTTGCTATCGCCTCTTGTTAAAATGTCTGTCGTGGCAGAATGGGACTCTTTCTGAAAAGCGTAACACGAGATGCAAGTGGTCAATATTTTCTACTCCAGGCAACTGACACCTGGAAGCATTGAGCTTTTCCTAAATATATTCCCTTACCTTAGCCTACAAACGCTGAGTCTTGAATACTTTTCCCCTTTCAATGACAATGGCCTCTACTTATTACATCAAGTACAGTAAATATCCAGAAAATGTGGAATGGACATACTGACCAGCATAAAGTCCTGCTGCCTGGTCTGATGGAAGCTCGACATGAACAGTTTCTCCTTTTCTCAATGGGAGTACGGCACTTCCTGAAGCCTGATCGAGCAAACCCTTTTTGTACTCGTCGTAAGTGTACATTACTGGCTCGCTGTTCTTCATTAGCGCCACCCAAACGTTGCCTCCTTTGCAGTGGACGTGGTAAGCAAAATAATAGATTCCTGGTATACTACATGTAAAAATACCATTTTGTGGATTGTAGTCCTGATTTCCGTTATGGAGAAGTTTGTCAAATGTGATTGGGGAACCTACTAGAGGGAATGGATTTGTCAGTTTTGCGGTGAATGAAGGAATCTGCTGCTTGGTTCCACTGATTTCGACTCCATTGCCTGGCTTTTTGAGAGCTTGTCCATTGTAGGGGCCTGTGTGAGGGAGGAATTGAATAATGTCAGGAGATTCAGCGGGTATTCCAGGAGGGCCGGGAGGACCTGGAGGGCCAGGTTGTCCAGGAAGTCCAGGAGGACCACTGAGACCATGGTTTCCTTGAGGACCAATTTGACCAGGGGTTCCTGGGGTCCCATTACCAGGATAACCAGGGTTACCTGTTGGTCCTGTTTCACCTTTTTGTCCTGGACGACCAGGAGGTCCAATTGGTCCCCCTGGTCCTGTAAGTCCAGGGATCCCCTGTGGACCTGGTTGGCCCTTGTTTCCAGACTCTCCTCCCTCTCCTCTTGGTCCTTGTAGTCCTGCAGCACCAGGGGCACCAGGTAAACCTCTAGCCCCAGCTTCTCCTTTTGGCCCTATTGGCCCTTGGAATCCTCTATGTCCTGGTTGTCCACCCTCTCCTGGCCTACCTGGCTGTCCTGAAAGACCAGCAGGTCCAGCTTCACCCTTCATTCCAGGATTTCCTCTAGGGCCAAATGTGCCATCTTCTCCCTTCTGTCCTGGGAAGCCAAGACTACCAGGAGGCCCGGTGGGTCCTGGTGCCCCGGGTATTCCTGTCAAACCAGTTAGACCAATAATTCCAGGTTGACCTACTTGACCTTTGTCACCTTTTGGGCCTGGTTGTCCTGGAAGACCAGCATGTCCCTTGTGACCCTTAGGCCCTGGAAATCCTGTTTTACCATAACCTGGCAAGCCTGGTGGTCCAATTAAACCAGGAGGCCCTGGTTCGCCTTTTCCTCCAGAGAACCCTGGTAACCCTCTAACACCATCTTGTCCTGGTTTTCCTATGCCTGGTACACCTGGAAGTCCTGGTTGCCCTCTTTGACCTGATGCTCCTACTAGCCCCGCTTCTCCAGGAGGACCTGGTTTTCCTGGAAATCCTGGTTGTCCAGGGACACCATTCAGACCAGGTTTGCCATTGCCAGGGAGGCCCACTTGTCCAGGTGGACCAGGTGGCCCACCAGGTCCATTCACACCTGGAGAACCAGGCAGACCAAGCCCTTTATCGCCTTTTAGACCTTGAGGACCAGGAAACCCAGGTGGACCATTTTGGCCAGGTTCCCCTGGTTGCCCTGGCAGTCCTGGTAACCCCTGACCTCCTGATTTTGAAATTCCAGGGAGTCCAGTGGGACCTGGGAGTCCTGGAGGCCCAGGAAGTCCTGTTGGCCCTTGACCACCAATTGGTCCAAGATCCCCTTTTGCTCCTGGTAATCCAGGGCCTCCAGGTTTTCCAGGCAATCCTGGCATTCCAGGTTTTCCATTTCCCCTGTATCCCTGAGCACCCGGGGGACCTGGCTTTCCTGGTGATCCAGGAATCCCCTGTCCTGGAAGCCCAGGGGGGCCTTGTGGACCTGGTGGGCCCACTGGTCCAGGGGGGCCTTCAATGCCTTGAGGTCCGTCTGTGAAACCTTTCCCACCAGGAACAGGTAGAGGACCTTTAGATCCCCTTGGGAAGGTTTGTCCTGTGAATAAGTAAAAACGGACATGCATGATTTAATGATCGAATAAATAAATGAATGACTTCAATATTTTTTATTAAATATTAGTAGACCACTACAGTTTGTGTCATTATTTGGAATATGGGTATTTCTTGATTTTAATTAGGGGTTAGGGTAGCCATGAGATGTGTGTGTGGTGTGTACACACACCAATACACCAATGGAAAAATGGATGGATGAATAAATAACTGAGGTCCCAATACCAAACCTTGTGGAACACCACATGCTACTTTACTAAGATTCTGACTAGTATATTGTTAAAAAAAGGATAAATGGAGTAATTTTTTGTTTATTTAGTGCAAAACATCACCTTTGCCTTTTGTCAATGGTCTCATTTTTCCAACTTGCAAAGGCAATGGCAGCTGTGGAGCGTCTTTTCCGTACTGGGGCAGCGACGGGATCCCTTTGCTGAAAGGTGAATGCGGCATCTCGTTCCCCAGGAACTGCTGCTGAGGAAAGTCATCGCTGTACTGCGGGATGGGCTGAGGCTGCTGCTGATGTGGCTGCTTTGGTCCATAATATGCTCCCCCATCAACTGTGTTCATTACACACGGCTGGAGTAGAAAGACAACATGGCAGAAGAAACGGAGAGGTACAGCCATCATTTTCTGTGGAGAAAGAGAAAAGAAGATAAGTCTTTTTTTTTTCTTCTTTTTTTTTGCTTCAAATAAAAACAAATTCTATTTTGTACAAAAATTTACTGTAACATGTAGCAGATGTTATTAGCACCACAAGTGTCAAACAAAGAGAAAGTCTCTATTCTACCAGGATGTGAATTCCCCTTTTTTCCTTGCAAGGATTTAGACAACATATACACACATAAAATAATCTAATTAGTGCTATGAATTGGTGAACATGATCTTTAATCATTTAAACATGTTTGCGTTTGAGGAACCCGCTAAGGGATTCATGCAACATGAATGCATGAATGCGTGTTTTCTCTCCAGCTTTTGCGTTTATTTCGAATGAAGCCGAACTATGGCGATCTAACAATTTGGATTGCTGCAGTAATTTTGGTAAGATTTGCTTACATATCTGCGAAGCAAGAATTTAAAATGCACAATCACCACAATAGAGGAAAAGTTACCAGGGCTCCTGTTCAAGATCCTCTTCATGGACGCTTCTGAATAATAGACGGATGTGGGCTTTATTTTTTTGTGATTGCACATGTGTAGCAAATATTATGAAGTCTATTCTGATAGTAAGTACATCTTTATTTTCTTTATTATTTTTTGTCACAAAAACATTTATATGATTGGTAAAATTCCTACCTTTCCCTTTCCCGCAGGAATATTTCAGGATATTAGAAGAATCTAGTCAAATTATTGTTTTTCTAATAATATTATGTTGTGTATTGGTAGCAGTATATATGGAGGACTGATCTTGTCAGAATTTGGAATAACAGTAGAAATAAATAAATGCCTCAATTGAGTTATTAATGTGCCAGTTTTTGCAACCAAGAAATAAAAAAAAAAAATGAATTTGACCAACTTATTTGATATGTCACATAAATTATTTCAACATGATCAATTTAACACTGATCATGTTGAAATGGACTATTTCTCTTTGTTTTTTAATTTTCATATTTTGTATGTACTTCATTTTTTGTTTATTATACTTTTGACCTATGAACGTGGAACTGAAGCGAGCTTAGAAACGATGTGGTTAGAGGCTGATGTCGTATTTGATCATTGTAAAAGTTGCCATTGTTAATCCTGTCACTCACTCCTGATTGCAAACTGACATTAAAATTACTCGACCAGTAGGGCGACACGGTCAGAAATGTCAGATTAACTGACAAAAACATGGCAGGTTTTATAGAGAAACGCGTTGCAGGAAACATTTCGCCAGAAGTCTTTAAGAATCAGCGAGTGATCCAAATGCTCTGAGCTTTTAAATTCAAGAGGATGTTACACAACGAGACACTTAACTGATCACAGCTGTAGTCCAAAGCTCTTGGACTCAAACAAGCTGTTTTTTTTTTTTATTATCTCCTGTGGGTGACTGGCAAACATGTTTTGTGAGGCAACCGGACAACAGTGAGCACATACTAGTCTTTATGAGCAACAGGCAGTGAAAAAAACACAAGAACAAACCAATGTAAGTATCTAAAACACAGGTTGGTAAACAGTTTCTGGTTAAGAAGCACAAATCTAGATTGAGTTGGGTGGAGGGGGGCATAAATACCACAAATAGGAAGTCAGGTAAGACATGGTGATATAACAGGGTTCAACTGGCGCTAAGAGGCTCAACATATTCCAAGAATGTAGCGTACAATTGGACGGATTTAGCAGATATGAAAAACACCAGTTGTTCTGTTTGGTGATGATTTTTTGTCAGCTGAGCAACAATAACATTTATCCTACTGATATGTTAAGTTTTAGTTGGATAGAGCTTGATCATAATCACCTATATTACCCATAATAAATAAAAGTGGTTGGATTCGAGAAAGTCCAGACAGAGTAAAGAGCAGCAATCCATGTGTTTCCACCACAGAATGGAACTCTGATAAGCATCAAATTATAAAACTATTACATGTCGGCGCTTGATTATGCAGGATGGAAAATAATGTAAATATCTTAATCACGTAGCTGAGTTTTATCTCTGGCTTACATCAGAGTGGCTATTTTTGAACATATTCACCACTCCTTCAATCTGACGCTTCATTAGTAATTGAGGAACCCTGTTTTTTATATTTTCTCTTACACAATCTCAGTTAACATCAACCTGTACATATTTTCACATAAAGTAGGTAGATATTTAAAAAAACAAACAAAAAAAAAAACTAATGTCAGGACCTAGAAACATTGATCTTTTCTGTAATCATGGATATTGAGGACATTTGTGTTTGGTCAATGGTTTTCATTGCTGTAACAATGGTGGAATTGTTCCAACTGTTTTACAGTATATTGGCATTATTTTCACAAGTAAACATGTGATTTTGTTTTTCTGCATTAGAAAGTCAATTTACAAGCAGGGATTTCCTGACTTTGTGCCAGATGATGTGAAATCCTGCGTTTGAAAACGACCCAGAAATATGTCCAATGCAACTAAGCTGACACAAAGCAATTACTCTTATTGTTATCTGGTTCGCAAACCTTTTTCATACTGTGTCAGTTTCCAATAGAATGACATAGCTAAGAAAGCAAAAGGAAACATCTGTGAGAAGGGAAATGCAGTACAGACCCAGAGATTTTAGCAGGACAGGACAGGATCAGGGCTGGAGCTCATCCTTCCGTCTTCAGCTTCCAAGCACATCTCCACAAAGTTAGTGTATAACTATTACTATTGTACCTGAGAATGTGAACATGTACTGGGCTGATTCTGTACCTTCAAATAATTTTAACAAAGCTCCTGTAGAAGATTCATAACTTATAACTTATAAGTCATAACAGGAAGAGGTTTGAAAAAACAGTCTGTGCTACACTCAAGAGAGAGATTCATTTGATGCATCAAAGAGTGATGTCATCACTGCTGATGTGATTGTTACCAGTGGAACTGAACGTTCTAATGGTGTGAATGCACCATTAGAACGTTTTGAGCGTCAGGCGATTCTGGTTTATCTTCCAAGTCTATGTGGAGTGTTGGATGCGCTGGATGTGTCAAACACTCCAAACGGTTCAAATTGCACCGCAATAGCCTTCGGTGCGCCTCGACATAAACTTTGAATGCAAACCAGAGGTGCCTGATGCTCAAAACGCATTTGGTGTGAACGCACCATTATATGTCCAGTGTCACATTATGTCCATCATATTACGTAAAGGTCTACGTAAAGGCTGAGCCGGGCATAGATTGGCCTTTGTGCCAATGCCAACATGCAGGCCCTCCATGCAACCAGTGGAGGTTGGTCGCATGGACGTCTGTCTTTTCTCTGACCTCCATGTTTGTGTGGAGGTTTGGCTTTGCGTGGATTCCTCTGTTTGCAACCTGGGTTTGCAAACAGGTTGCAAACCCAGGTTTGGGTTGAGCCAGGCTATGCATGAAGACCCCTGGTTGATTCAAGATCTCCCTTTCCTTGGACCTCCCTGGTTGATTGGTGGTCTGTCTTTCCTTGGTCTCCTCTGTTTGTATGGACTCTTCTGTTTGCAACCTGGGAGTGGGTTGGTGCAAAGGCCGAGGCAGGCTATGCATGGAGACCCGTCGTTGATTCAAGGTCTGCCTTTGCTTGGACTCCTCTGTTTGTAGGGGGGCCTCTGGTTGGGTGGAGACTCTAGGATGGTTGTTTTCCAGAGCAAGTTTCAACCTGACCCTGCAGAGATTTCACCGTTTCCTCCTGTGCTTTTAATTTAGAAGCTTGCTCAGCGTGACTTTTGAGCTGCTCAACATATTTAAGTCTCACTCTGTATTCTTCAACCATTACTTCTATTAGACCTTTATTGCGGGAGGCGTATTTTTCAGCCTCCCTCTTGAAGTAATCCAGCTGTTGAAGAATGTTCTTGTCAGCTGTGACTTTGGAAGAGCAAGAAATCTTTGACACATCTTTAATCTCTGGCACGTTTCCTCCATGTTCACTTTTGACTTGCATGTGACGTTTGTTTTCTAACAATTTTTGCAGTTTTTGAATCTCCTCCTGCTGTGATTTGACTTCAGCCTGATATGCAATCCTTCAGTCTCTTTCCTTATGGAGATCAAAAATCGTACTCTGCAATTCTTTTTTAAGATCGTCCACCTGCTTTGTGAGATCAATGATGTGTTGGCTTGTCTCTTCCACTACTTCCACCGAGGAGGTAACCTCGAAGCTAGCAGAGGGAGTTGTTTCCTGCTCGACTTCCAATGATGTTGGACTGTCAAAGTCACCAGAAGGACCTGATTCCACCTGGATCTCTGCTGATTCATCTTCCGACAATAGGGCTGTCGCTGTCGTAGTCGACTTGGATGTTGAGGTCCATCAAAGTTTAGCTGGAAAAGCTTCATGTTCACAAGCAATCTGTTGTTGCTTCATGTCTATATTCTGGTAAAGTCTTGCTTCTCTGAAAGGCGTGTAATATCTGGAATCGATATCCCGCTTGCTTCAATTAACTTCAAACGTGCTCCAAAGACGATAGAACTGTGGAACAGAAAACTGTCTGTGAGCTATATTCAAGAGATACCTTTGTGGTATCATAGAGTGATGTCATCACTGCTGATGTCATTGGAACTGAACATTTTAGAGGAGGGCTGAGCAGGCAGTTAAAAACTAGAGTTATGGTGGAACACTGAGTTACTACAGAAGGCTGAGCTGATATGTAGAAATATAGAAATAGCACCTTGACAGAACACTTAATACAGACAAGACGGCAGAAGAGCAAAGGAAGGAAGTACCATCTGACTCATGAAAGCTGATACTCCTTAACTGACAACCACAATGGACAGTCGAAATAAGAGCATCGCATACCCTACATAATAAAAGCCTTCATATCTCTCACAACGGGTTGCTATTTTGGGCATTATATGACTGGTTTAACCCAACCACTATTACACATGGGATTCTTGTGGCCCTTTAAAATGAAGCTTACTGAAAATTTCTAAATAAAAGCCTCAATATTCGTCTCAAGTTAGTGCACTGTCTAAGGTAGTGCACTAATATTAGCCTTTACCATAAAATAAAAATCTCTCAGGTTACTGCACTGCCTTGCACAATATTCCCCCTCTACAGTGAGAAACGGAGTGGATTTCTGACCCCAAAACAGTTTTTAATTCGAGCTCACGCTCACAAATATCGACGTATTGGTATGACAGTCGGTCATGATGACACCATCTCTCTCTCATCGTTGTTGTTCCTGTGAGTGAGGTACAGATATGAATCGCGGTACTATCAATAGCCCTCTCGCACGCTTCAAACGGTTTTTGAATACATCTCACGGTTCCTGAACAGGAAGGAGTTGTTCGGACTGCTTTTTTCAGAAAACCTGACTGGGTGTCTCACAAAGATAGAATTCTTTCTCCACCTTTCTGCCTCACACACACACACACACACACACCCCCACACACACACACACAACACACACACCCACACACGACAGCTGGCTGAGGGCAGAGCTGCCCTTTAGAACTACAATGATGAAAGGTTAGAACTACATTAATGTTAGCAATTTGGCTCATTTTAACTTGTTCACTCATTTCAACATACTGATTGGCATATAAGTCCATGTTACTCAACATGATTGTGACTCTGCACATGCTATTGATCACATTGCAGCTTACTTTAGCGTTGATGCTAATTTGCGGCATCAGAACGCTGGGTTCTAACCGACGGGCACACTTTGGCAGGCCCCGTTTAAATGTCTTCAGGAATTTTCTAGTTGTTATTGTTGTTGTTGCTGTTGTTTAATCCCCTGGAATATCCTACTTTCTGAGAAAAAGTGATTTTATTTTTCAATATCTGTAAGAAACCTTCAACGTACTAAAAAGAAATATGCATGTGAAAAACATCACTGTGTAAAAAAGGCAAAATCTTTGTGTCCAACTACAGTGATGTTCTATTATGATGTTATATTGAACTTGCAGCAGAGGGCGCCAAAGTCCATTTTAGAATTGTTTTATTTAATTCTAACAGGCAGAAAGACAATAATAAACAATACTTAATTATTCCAACAAATAAGGCCAGATTTGAGCTATTATTTCCACAATCCACAACCACGTTCATCACAAGCTGCTTTTCTTTTCTCCCTTTTCTCTCTTCATAGTTGACTTATCAACTACAAAGTATCACTTGAAACTCTCATTCAACTTTCTTTCATGTCTGTATTCAGTTTATTTGTATTAAGAGCCTCTGGACCAGATATTCAGTTCAAGAGTTTAAAAAGTAAAAGTCTGTAAGAAAGAATAAAGGAAAACCAGGCAGTTACTCTATCTATTTATCTGTCTTCCTTATATTTTCTCTTTTTCTCTTGGAGCGCTAAGAACCACAAGTCACCAAACGTCTAGCTACGATTTTCATCCCAGGCTCCCCTCCCAAAAAAAAACCTGAAATCATTTGGAAAAAAAAGTTCCTGTTAGCCCTCGAATTCTGTCAAAACAGAGTATCTAATGTCTGTGGATAGCAGTTAATAGCAGCTTTGAGTTTTGCACACTCCGGTTTGAACATTAGAGTTTATTTCTCATGACTTGTTCCACTTTCTCACACAGCAGGAAGGAAACGGCATCCCAGGCGCGTCCGCATTTCTGAGCCTTCAGTTTGACCATCAGATTTTTTTTTGTTTGTTTTTTTTTTTTGTTTTGCCACATTCCTCATTTTTTTCAGCTATTTTTCATATTTGCACTGACTCATAAGTGGGGAAAAAAAACCCTCCGAGTGAATGAATATTTTTGTAAGCAATGAAAGTGTTTTGGCCAAGAACCAGGTCTTATAACGTATCGTGTGCTAAAACCACAGACTCCACTGGGGAATTTGGTGCTTTTAAACTGCAGGAATATGTTTCCTGAACTGTGTGAATACGAGTCAAAATGGCTTTTTTTGAAATTTGTTTACTGGTTTTATGACAAACATCAGCAGAAATAGCCCCAGTTTATAAAGACATAGTTTCTTTGGCTTTCCCTTGAGTGTCGTGAAAGATATTATAAAAGACAACTTTTTTCAAGGCTAACAGGCTCTCTCGTTTACACTGACACCAAACAGCAAAGGGAGGCTTCAAGGTGATCTATTGTGGAATACTTGAGACTCCCTCTAAAAACCTTTATAACTATCATAATTGTTTAAACACCAAAGGTGCTTTAGGCTGCATTAACATGCTCAGGAGAAACAATCGTAATACTAACATGAGCACAGAAGCTTCCTTGTTGCTGATCTTTGGGGAACAGCCAATCGGCACCAAAGAAAGTAGATCGGCTGGTTTTAAAATGGTCAGCCAATAGCGTGTCAAGTAGGAATTTCATCTTTTTAGGCTGGAGATTTTGAATGTTTTAAATAAAAACTACAAAAAAAAAAAAATTGTTGGTTTTTGTTTTGCAGTTTTTCACGCCACAGAAGCTTCTTGAAACTGTTTTGGAGAATGAGCCGATAAAATAGGCCTTTTTGCATGAAAATCTAAATAAATAAATGTTAAAACTGCTTATTATTATATTAGTTTAGCAGTGGTGAGATTAATTCTTGCTTTTCCATTTTAAGCAAGAGCAATTAGCTCATGTTATAAAGTCAGTAAAAATTCAATGTAAATATACACTATGGTATAAGTCATACAAGAATTTCACACGTACAAAACACTGAACACATCTGTAAGCACAGACAGATTGTTTTAGCTTGACCACAATCTCTATTTGGCTTTTTGCAACTTTGTGAGGAAGTGACACTGATGTTGTGTTTCTAAACCAGTCCAAGTGTTAGAAGTTTTTATCCAGCAAAGCCTGATCGGTATTTTCTCCAACCATTTGGTGATAATATGAGGACCTACTTCTACTCAACTTTGGAAACAAAACATCTGGCTATGGTTAATCTAAACTGAGGGGGGAAAAAAATTAGAAAAAATGATCTTTGCATTTTTGTTTCTCATTTGGGGGTGGCGCTATGTTGCATGAATCACATCTTTTCCAATCTAATCCTAACCAAACCACAAAAACCCTGAAAAGATTTCCCACATTTTAATCTGAATTCAGACACAGACGCATCAACAATGCAGCCTAACGGTGTGAGTGAAGCTCTCCAGACCAGCAGTAATGGGCGTCTGATGGTGACAGCTGTGTGAGTTGTATTCCCTCAGGTGGATTGGTGGTTTTGTTGTGCTGCCTGGAATTTTGTGTGCAGGGTCTGCACAGCAAGACGCTCCAATAAACACTAGTTGCCTTGTGGAGGGATGTATTCTTGTGCCGATGAAACCCAACTGTAACATTTTGGTCAATCCAAAAGGTCAGCAACACTGAGCTGGTGCCTCGCTCCAGCGAACATTTCAGGCGAAATCTTGCCTCTCGCCCTCTTGCCTCTTATTTATTGCAGGGCTATAAATAAAATAATGAATGAATAAAATTCATTGGATACTTTTTTAATTGAACTGTTTCCCCATTTCATCTTCCCTCAAGCTTTCCGAGGGCCTGCTGGTGATCTCCACATTGAACAACACTGGTTAAGGATTACAAGAGTTGTGGAGGGTCAAAGTGGCTTCTGGTGCACTGCTGGTGGGGGAAAAAACGGTAAGAAAGAAAAGAAAGTAGGACAGAAAAGAGGATGATTTAAGAGCTAGAATGACTAAAAAGTAATGCTGAGGTTGTTAAACGTTACCTTGAATTTGAGGGATTTCACTTTAGCATGCATGCCTCAACTCATTTGAATGCAAGTTTGCAAGTTTGTATCATCTTGAATAAAGTCTCTTATGAGTAATTGCAAAATTCATGACAGAATAAAATTCAGGCTGCTACAAGATCCAACTATAAAAATTGTCACTAAAAACTAACATATGATCCTCCCTCTTCCTGCTGTCCAGGTTCTTCTGCAGTTGAATAAGAGTTTATAAAAGTTATAACTCTGTCTAGTTAGGACTTTGGAGAAAACATTGCCATAAATCTGCAACTGTACTGTATGTGCAGCTGAGGTAGTGGTGAATAAAAGTGGACCTGCGGTGAAAGTGCAGTTTTGTTTGATGACTGAAGTGGTGCAGTCATGAAGTCTGCAGGTCATTTTGTTGTTTGGAACAGTCTGCATGGTGGTGAACAGCTGTGAGGCTATAACACACAATCTCTCCAATTGTGTGTTAACCCAAATGGATTAACACAATTGGGTTAGCCACAATTGGCTAATCCCTAACCCTAACCCATACCCAACCCTTACCCCTAACCCTAACTTTGGGTTTGCAAATACTTTCTATGGGGGAGGTGAGAAACCTGAGAGGAAACCAGACTTTGTTTTTATCTCAAGGTATAATTCAATTTATTTGGAAAAAAATATTTTTGATGGAAAACGTACAAAAGTTTTTTTTGTGATCAAAACAATCTCATCCTATGAATAATCATCTATTAATCATGTCCGCCACCTTTTTAAAAGTCATTTACCATTCACAGATCATCTGATAAAGGCTTTGTCACATAAATGAACACGCCTTTAAAATACTTTGTTGAAGAACCTTTAGGATTCAGTTTCAGCATTCAGACTCCTTCTGGATCATATTTGGCCTGAAATTCTAAAGATTCTGAACGCTGTGGGTTGTTTTGGTTGACAAAAAGGACATCTTCAGATGTTATCAGAATTCCTTGTTTGACTTTGACAAACGATCAGTGTTTCCATCTGACATCAATTTAGACAAATTTCTTTCAAATTTAGAAATGAGATGTGATGAAATCTGGCAACTGCTGACCGTGCTCATTTGAAATACTGTCCTAAGGTTTGAAGTTAAAGAAAATAGACGGTTTCTTGAGTTTAGACACTTTAAGAGTTTTTAAGTGAGCGTCATGGTGAAAGCAACAATGCTCTGCTTGTGAAAGTAAATCCATTGGGCCTCACCTTGACGCTCACGTGGTGACACACTGCCGAACATGATATGTTAGAAAAATAAAAATATAATAATAAGAATAATAACAATGAACAACTACACAGAGCCTGTCAGCCTCACCCTAACCCTGCCAGACCCCCAAATGCTGACCTCGTTTTAAAATTCCACAAATATATATTCAAATCTACCTCTAGAGCACAATGCCTGCACTAATAACAGAAGGTTGGCTCACTTATAAAATGAAAAGAACATTTTTTTCCTAATCCCGTCATGCAGCTTTTCATCTGCATCCGGTGGTTGTTCTGCTGACCGTTTGGACTCGCTTTTAGTTCTACTGAGCAGCAGCGTTTAATAAGAAGCTGGAAAGCTGGAGCTGGTGCGATGCCAGAACTCAGACTGCAGACGGCGGAATGCAACCAGCTTCAGGCAGTCTGATGCGCCTCAGAAACGCACAGAACCTGTGACCACGCTTAAACGGATCCCTTCACTGATCTGAAAGGAAACCGAACAAATGTCCTTCAAGTTCAAATCAAATGTTTCCTCTTGATGATAGTTTTTTTCCACTTCCCCAGGTGGATCCTAAGAATCGAGTTGATAGGCAGTTGTAAAAAGACTTTTCATTCACAATTCCAAATGGCACAAAAAGGTTACAATTCTTGATTTAGAACATGGGATTTATGTAAGAACATTAACGGATTAAAGTCGGTGTTCACCCAAAACCTTTAGGGTGTCTGGTAGAGAGCTGAAGATGAAAAGGGATTTTATTTATTTATTTATTATTTTTTTTACAGATTTGTGCTCTCTTCCAAAAAGGAAACAGAGCGATGTAAAAGGATTGAGTTTAAAGCTCTGGAACAAATGTTCTTCACTTAGTCTCAGAAAAAAAAGAAAGAAAAAAGGATAAAACCATCTTAAGAAACGAAATGTCACTGAAGTAGAAGAAAAACTCGTTATTTGTGAATCCTAAAAATTGAGTTGTTTGGCAGCTACAAGATCTCCAACAGTTTATGAAATATAAGAGTTTTTTCCCCTTAAATATGATATTTTTTGGCTTGGTGAAGCTGAAGAGAGCATCTCTTTCAGGTTTTATGTTCCATTAAAAAGCTGTTAAGAAACTAATAACACCGTACAGTCTGTGAAGCTCATTACAGTAAAGCATGTTCTTCTGCTGGAACCAAACGAAATACCTCACTATCCATAAGAGTGTAAAGCCCAAACCCCCTGATGTTTTAACAGCAAAGGAAAAAGAAGCAGAACTGGATTTGTTAAATTCCACAAATCCTGTTTTATCACTTAAAAGCAAAAAACGAATTTAGCTCGCAACTTAAACTGTGTTCCTCCAGTCTGCCTTGAAAATTCAATTCCTCTTTACGCTGCTTCAAAACCAGAAACCGGTCGACATTTTTCCAGCAGTGCTGCTGACAGATGTGCGAAGCAAAAATCCCAAAATGTCAAGCCGTTCCATTAACTTGTGCTGAATCCTGTCAAGATGCTGCACAGCACATTTATTTTAACAAGCACAACCCAGAGTTATTCTTCCCAGGTGGATCTCCTGGATTTTCATTCCTTTTTCTCTCTGCACGGAGAAATATGTCATATATGATATGCAAAAGCTTCCACAACAAAGCATTTCCTCTTTAGTCGGCTGTGTGTGATTAAATGTGGGATCTTCGATTCCAGAACTGCTTTTTAGTCATGACAAATCTACAAAATGACTTTGTTTCCTGGGACTCAAGCATCCAAATGAAAGCATCCACAATGCCCAATCCCATCCATGAGTGGAAGTGGTGACAGATGACCTACCTTTAACTGTGGCTGCAGCAGCGGAGTTGGGAGTATCGCAGAGCTCCGAGGAGTTCGCTTTCCAGCAGCTCGGGTGAAATCTTTGGCTTTTATCTCCAGGTGGGTGGAGCAGAACACGCGGCGAGACGAGAAGCACTGGATCTGTACATGCAAGCGTAAAGTAAGGGGAAAACAAGAGAAAACCGCCAGTGGAACATTATGTTTGCAGCAGTAAAGGAGAGTGAGGAGGAGGGGGGGGGGAAAGAAAGGGAAACCCAACCAGCTGCACCAACTATATATCACGATGAGGAGGAAGATATTCGTTTGACTTGGACCTCTGTGTGCATTCTTCACATGCAGAAAGATTTAAAGGCAGGGTTTGACTTTGGTTAGCCAGCGTTTGCTGAGGTCAAATTCAAGCTGGGAAGGGAGGCTTTTGTGGCTGCTACAGTACATCCATAAGGCTTCATAAAACCATCCCACTCTATAAGGAACACCTCGTCCAGGTCAAATTAAACATTTTCTGAAAAAACATATCAGGCCACCAGTCACAGTTTAGATTAGTCCTTGTTTTTAGCATCTACATGCTAATCCTAAAAATGCTTATAAAATGTCCTAGTGTCTTAGAACTAGCACACAAGCTAACATTCACGGTTCTCTTTATTTCCGGTCCTGGGAGTATAGCCAATCAGCTTCGAAGACAATAAATGGCGGTTAGGGTAAACCACAACAGCTGAAAGTGGAACAAACTCTTGATATACAACATTCTATCAAGTATGAAGAAAACCTTAAAGATGCTTTAAATAAATAGGTTGAAAATAAGCATTGCGCTGTCTGGAAAACATCAAAAACTGTCAATGTATAGTGAAAGGAGACAGCAAGATGCTAAAGAAGTTTCCAAAAACCCTTGAAAGTCATCACAGGAGAACAGAGAAATAAATTGCCCAAAAAAAATATTAATACATAAAAATGTCTTTAAGGCTGTATGCTCAATATAAAAAAGGAAAATTTTGTCTTTAAAAAAAAAAAAAAAAGAATAAACTGTATGCATGAACTACATTCAAATTTGTCTTTGGATGAACGGTCTCTTTTTAAATAAAGAAACTGAACCACATGTAACTTAAGGAAATCAGAAATTTCTTTAGATTTCATCCAAATTCTTCTCTGCATCAAAGTAACGAGCAGAGGCAGGGGACCGAACGTTTACACTACCAACAGCTGGTTCACATTTAAACAATAATTCCTCCTTCTTTTGATTGGGTTGCTATTTTTGGTTCTGCCAGGCGTTCTCATGCAGGAGCTGCTTTCAGAGAAAACATGTTGGGGTTTTTTTTTCTTCTCCTGGCTGATTTCATGGGATTCAAACATTTGGTTTCATGGAGCAAACCTGCACTTGTTAAACTCATTTCTAAGCAAATAATCCAAAACTTTACCCAATATTCAGGCATGGCAGATAGGAAGCGGCATTTAGAGTTAGTTTTGCTTAAAATGCCGCAAAAATAATTTAGAAATGATCTCTGCTGCGATTAGGTTGAATTTAATTCTGTTTTCCCAGCAGGAAACAAGCAGTGAGCTGCTTGGAAAGACTGACCTCATACCAGTCCACATCCTGAATCCCTGTTCGTATAAGCCTACTATTTACATTTTAGGGCCAAAAAAAACTCAGATATTCCTTTAAGTCCGTGTTTCATGTTGTACAGTCAACTTTTTTGTGTTGTTAGTTAGATTAGGATTTATGCCAGTATCTAACAATTTAGATCCTGTATGCTTATGGAAAAAAGAAAAAAAAAAATCAACAAATAGGCAGGTTTCCCGAGAATAATGAAGAGCCACAATCCACAGAAATCTCCAAAGTAGGCGAATCTCTCTGTTGCTAAATTGCTGTTTTTAAAAGATAAGGTAGATCTGACAAACAAAAAAGAATTTACAACTGCTTCTTGAAGTCTTGCATGGTGCATGTGCTGAAATTTAAACTCTAATCCTTTCTAAAGGTTTCCTGACACATTGTGGTGAAAGTTTGCCATCAATGCAGGTCCAGACTGCAGTTACATGATGTCATTACATGAAACAATGCAAACAAAGTATCAGTTACAGCTGTGAGCATGTGACGAGGTTGAGCCGGGATTATTACGTTCCCAGTCAAAACATACGTCAGTAAATGTCCTCCATCAGTCATCGCTGTCTATAAAACTTCCTTCCAGGAACAGAGCTGTCGTTTGTTTTTGGAACCGACTGCTACTGCACTGATGAGCTACTTTCTCTCCTGACCGCTCTGGAGTTTTTTCTGTCTGGCTGCTAATCCTCTCGTCTTCAAGGCTGCTTTAAGTTTGGGTTACAAGTTGAATTTTCCTGTCAGAGTGGACGGTACATTTTCTTCTGGCCGTCATTAAAGTCAGCGAGTGTGTGAAAGGCAATGGATGTAGCATAGATTAACACTGAAAGTCTTTTAATGAACAGAATCAGTGAGAAAGGGCAGCCGTAGCGGAGTCCAACCCTCACCAGAAATGAGCCCGACTTATTACCGGCAATGCGGACCAGACTCCGAAACCGGTCATACAGGAACCTGACAGCCCATATCAGAGGGCCCGGTACCCCATGCTCCTGGAGAACCCCCTATGGGGTTCCCCGAGGTACACGGTCGAATGCCTTCTCCAAGTCACAAAACATGACATATGTGGAGGTGAAGGCGGGAATAACCCTGAAGGTTAGACTGTTCAGTTTCATAGCTGCTGGACTATCTTGATTCAGCCACAAAATCTCAGCTTCATATTTAGAAATTTCCAGTAAATCTGCTTTTAATTCCTTCAAACTTTGTTTATAACAACATGAGTTTAATAATGTTAAACCACTGAGGATTTGTCATATTTCTGCATCAGCAGAGTTTTAGAATCCAATTATTTGACAAAAACTAAGGAAAAATATCTTTTTTAGTATTTAAGAGAGGAGGTACATTGAGGTCAGAGTTGGGAATCAGAAAAGGTCATTTATGTAGCTAAGCAGATCACTTCTAAAAGACGCTCTGGTAGTTTAGTTCACATCAATCAAAAAAAAATAATAAAAAATTGCCATTAACCAAGTTGAGATTTTTTTGTGCTGCTTTGTGTTACTGCTGCTGCTAAAAATAATAATCACCAAGTAAAATGAGATGAGAACACGCATTTTTTTGTTTAATTCCCATTCATCAAAAACTACTCAGCAGAGAAGTACTACATGTACCAACTCTCTGTGAAATTATTAGCCAAATGGACTAATATCAACTATTGCAAAGATTTATAAGCTGGGCCTAAGCCGACTTCAATTTGTCTTAGAACATATTGGGCTGCTTTCACTGGGGTGGTTTATGTGGTGCCATATCGCAGAACCATGTTGCCAAAGGGGCTTTGTAGCAGCTCCTTTCATTCAAAGTTCTGGATTACAAGATGAGAGAGAGTTCTCACAAACAGCAGACCTGTTCTTGCAAAGACGTGAGTAAGTCAGAAAGATCAATATTATTATTTGCTTCTACAGTAGGCAAGCCGGTCAACCTAGCAGGCCTTGAAGGACAGCTTATGAAAACATAATGGGGGTAAAGCCACTTTGGTTTGGGTCTCCATAAAGAGTACTTATTAATCATTTTGCCTTCATGTGTTTTCCTTTAGTGATGTCAGACCAATTACTCAGCAAAACCAAGCCACACCAATTTCACGTGATATCACAGGAAAAGGGTCGTTGGGGCGCTAACCACCTTCACCGACATTTCCTGAGTCTGCACAGAAACAGCGGGCGCAAACCGCCTCTTCTTCATAAGAGCCCTTTTCTTTCTCTGCCCGTGCCCACTGCGTTGTTAATATGTCAAGATGTGGAATGTGGGCGCATAACGGTGTGGAGGGCTGCCATCCTGTGTGTCCTTTTCTGCATGAATGTTTTTTCAAGCATGATGCAATAGTCTAGCTTCAGCAGACCAGGAATTATTGCCTATTTTACACCATTTTGCTGTTTGCCACAGGCAACGGGAGCACCATGCATTCCAGCTTTATATAATGGAACTCTTTTGGATATGATCTTTTTTTTTTTTTTTCATGTAAACTGACCCAAGATGCGTTGCGTTGCTCAATCCATTCCATTGAGGTCATTCATCTGATTGAACTGCAAGAACCCATTTGGGAGATGGATAATTGTTTGTAATGGCAACAAAAAAAATACATTACCTTCCAGCCACAGTATGTTCTTAGATATATGTATATAAACAACCCTCAATAGTCTTTTGGCCTTTCTCTTTCTGGTAGACATGGGTGACATCTTGTTAGTCTGGAATGCCTTTCACTCCCTTGCATTAGGGAAATATGATCCTGCACAACCAATTCACAGTCTACCACAGTGGAAAAATATTAGTATTATTAAGAGCTTGCCCAACTTTCATTGTACTTGTATGCCAGTTTAGAGTGGCTCCGACAAAAAAACATAAAAAAACAGAGTTAGAAAGTTCTGTAGTTTAATTGTTTAAAAGGTAAAAGTAAAGCTGATTATGCAGTACAAAAAAACTTCAGACAGAACATTGTATTGTTATCATTTATTTAATTCAATATAAATGTCAGATGATGTTTGGAAAAATTAATATAAAGTATATGTTCAGATGGAAGTCTCAAAATCCATTGCTCAAGATCTGATGGCAGTAACTTTTAGAAAACTATGAATGATAGTAATGTATTTTAACCATTAAATTCATGTGTGTAGGACAATGAATACTTCTAAAACGACAGTAGGCCTTGAGGACTGCCGTTGCCCTTCTCTGATAAACAAGCAATTTGCTTCTGGATTCATATTTGCTCAGGACAGATTTTGTCTGAGGCATGCACAGTCACAGAAACATATGGGGGTGTAGCTCAGTGGTAGAGCATTTGACTGCAGATCAAGAGGTCTCTGGTTCAACTCCAGATACCCCCTGTGTTTTCTTCAGGATGTAGTTTGAGTCCATCAAACAACAATACACTAAAGCCATCTTGGGCAACACGGGTTCCATAAGCAAAATATACTCCATGTGCTCAACTGTACACTTTTAAGTTTTAAACCCATTGACAATCTGGCAAACAAATAGTGTTCATCTACATTTTCAGACCAAGTTCTGTACGAAAATGTTGGGGAATATAGGATTAGGTTTTTGTAAGGGGGTGTAGCTCAGTGGTAGAGCATTTGACTGCAGATCAAGAGGTCTCTGGTTCAACTCCAGATGCCCCCTGTGTTTTCATTGGGATGTTGGTTTGGTGTGGAAGAATCCTCCCCGTGAGAACAACAGTCCATCAAGCAGCCATCTTGGGCAACACGGGTCCCATAAGCAAAGTACACATTATGTGCTCCACTTTACACCTTTAAGTTTTAAACCCATTGACGATCCGGCAACCAAATTGTGTTCATCTACATTTTCAGACCAAGTTCTGTACAAAAACATTGGGGAATATAGGATTAGGTTTTTTTTTAAAGGGGTGTAGCTCAGTGGTAGAGCATTTGACTGCAGATCAAGAAGTCTCTGGTTCAACTCCGGATGCCCCCTGTGTTTTCATTAGGAAGTAGTCCGAGTTGGAAGAAATTTCACAGTGAGAACAACAGTCCATCCAACAATACCCTAAAGCCATCTTGGGCAACACAGGTTCCATAAGCAAAATATATTCCATGCACTCAACTGTACACTTTTAAGTTTTAAACCCATTGACAAACCGGCAACCAAATAGTGTTCATCTACATGTACATACCATGTTCAATAGGAAAACATTGGGGAATTTAGAATTAAGTTTTGTAAGGGGGTGTAGCTCAGTGGTAGAGCATTTGACTGCAGATCAAGAGGTCTCTGGTTCAACTCCAGATGCCCCCTGTGTTTTCATTGGGATGTTGGTTTGGTCTGGAAGAATCCTTCCCATGAGAACAACAGTCCATCAAACAGCAATGCACTACAGCCATATTGGGCAACAAGGGTCCCATAAGCAAAATACACATAATGTGCTCCACTTTACACTTTTAAGTTCTAAATCCATTGACGAACAGGCAACCATGTCGTTTTCATCATGTTCAGACCATGTTCGATAGAAAAACATTGGGGAATTTAGAAATAAGTTCTTGTAAGGGGGTGTAGCTCAGTGGTAGAGCATTTGACTGCAGCTCAAGAGGTCTCTGGTTCAACTCCAGATGCCCCCTGTGTTTTCATTGGGATGTTGGTTTGGTCTGGAAGAATCCTCCCCATGAGAACAACAGTCCATCAAACAGCCATCTTGGGCAACACGGGTCCCATAAGCAAAATACACATTATGTGCTCCACTTCTAAGTTTTAAACCCATTGACGATCCGGCAACCAAATTGTGTTCATCTACATTTTCAGACCAAGTTCTGTACAAAAACATTGGGGAATATAGGATTAGGTTTTTTTTTAAAGGGGTGTAGCTCAGTGGTAGAGCATTTGACTGCAGATCAAGAAGTCTCTGGTTCAACTCCGGATGCCCCCTGTGTTTTCATTAGGAAGTAGTCCGAGTTGGAAGAAATTTCACAGTGAGAACAACAGTCCATCCAACAATACCCTAAAGCCATCTTGGGCAACACAGGTTCCATAAGCAAAATATATTCCATGCGCTCAACTGTATGCTTTTAAGTTCTAAACCCATTGACGATCCGGCAACCAAATGGTGTTCGTCTACATGTTGAGACCATGTTCGATAGGAAAACATTTGGGAATATAGAATTAGGTTTATGTATGGGGGTGTAGCTCAGTGGTAGAGCATTTGACTGCAGATCAAAAGGTCTTTGGTTCAACTCCAGATGCCCCATGTGTTTTCTTTAGGATGTAGTTTGATCTGGAAGAATCCTCCCCGTGAGAACAGTCCATCAAACAACAAAACATAAAGCCATCTTGGGCAACACGGGTTCCATAAGCAAAATATATTCCATGTGCTCAACTGTACACTTTTAAGTTTTAAACCCATTGACAAACCGGCAACCAAATAGTGTTCATCTACATGTACATACCATGTTCAATAGGAAAACATTGGGGAATTTAGAATTAAGTTTTGTAAGGGGGTGTAGCTCAGTGGTAGAGCATTTGACTGCAGATCAAGAGGTCTCTGGTTCAACTCCAGATGCCCCCTGTGTTTTCATTGGGATGTTGGTTTGGTCTGGATGAAGTTGGACTTTGGGAGTAACTGTGGATCAAATCCTGATTCACAAACACCATCCTGGGCAGTATGGTTTTGTGGGTAAAATACACCTCTTGTGTTAAGCTGTAGACCTTTTAAGTTTTAAACCAGTTTATAAATGGGGAATTAAAAGATATGTACTAATATATACATGTTGCGACTACGTTCTGTGTGAAAATGCAGATTGTAGTACTCATACAACACAAGGGGTGTAGCTCAGTGGTAGAGCATTTGACTGCAGTTCAAGAGGGCTCTGGTTCAACTCCGGATACCCCCTGTGTTTTCTTCAGGATGTAGTTTGAGTCCATCAAACAACAATACACTAAAGCCATGGGTTCCATAAGCAAAATATACTCCATGTGCTCAACTGTACTCTAAGTTCTAAACCCATTGACAATCTGGCAAACAAATAGTGTTCATCTACGTTTTCAGACCAAGTTCTGTACGAAAACATTGGGCTGGATGGGCTCAGAGTCACCTGGTGACATCGTAATGTAGAGCTGAGTATCATCTGCATAGTTATGGTAGCTAATATTATTTTCTGTTATAACCTGAGCTAGTGGGAGCATATAAATATTGAATAAGAGGGGTCCTAGGATTGAACCTTGGGGTACCCCACATGTGACCTTTGACCTCTTTGATGAGAAGTTTCCAATTGAAACAAAGGAATCCCTATTCTTAATGTAAGATTCAAACCAGTTGAGGACTGAACCAGAGAGTCCGACCCAACTCTCCAGCCGATTCAATAATATGTC